>JAJAGP010000299.1:435461-503941 GCA_025084515.1 Ancistrus triradiatus
GTGTCTTATTTTTCCCAGGGCTGCATATATTTGTTTCCAATATACTGTTTTGAGTCGATACCTAGTCAAAAGCTGTGATGGAAATGTTGATTTCTAAAAGTTAAAATAGTTAAAAGATTAATGGTGCTTTGCTAAGAAAGGCCTATAAAGACTATAAGCTCATTTTCTTTGCATCATTCGTATTGTTAATCGAGGTCAAACATTATTACAGCGAAGAAATGCTCTTGTTGTTGCTGCAAATAAATAACTATATATATATATATATATATATATATATATATATATATATATATATATATATTTTAAAAAGTGGTCAGTAATTTAGATAATAACACAAAAATTTTCCATTTCACTCAAGCACATAAAAACCTGATCATTTTGCAGGGCTCTCTTCTTTTTCCCAGAGCTGTATATGCTGACTGACGACTGCCATAGGTGGAAGAGCTTAAACTAAAGACATTTAGACTTATAAATATTTAGAAATAGGATATTAGAACGAATCAGAGTTTAGTTTGAACAAAACATTTTCCAGCAGGTAACTGTACCCTGGTTTGCGTGTTACCTCTCTGTATTTCCCACAGCTTTAACACATTCTATCAAATACCAATGGAAGTATAGTACTTGAGTGTTCACCTCTTTTTTCTTTTTTTTCTTTTTTAATTCAACCAATTAAGTACAGCACACACAACACACTGCCCGTTTCGCGTCAGTCATCTTGGGCTGCCGAGTCTAAGTGACAAACCTTGCAAATATACAGAATATACAAAAAGCTTGCATCACGATTGAGTTTGAGATAGGCACCGAACGCCAGGGTAAGTCCAGAGAGCCTCACGCTCGAGTGCAGCACGCTAGTGTCTGTCTGAAGTACAGCTTGCTTGGCGTTATCTTCACGGGTTCTCGAGAAGCCGTGCTTTTTTCGTCAAACAAAATCCCCAGAAACCTTTCCCCACCCAAAGCGAACACACAAAATGTAAGCCCATCTAACACAACAGTTTAGGTATTGGTGTAATCCGGCTTTCGCATATCGATAGGCGTAGATTGTTAGTGATACGATTTCACAAATTTCAGTCGGAACACAGTGGAACCTCGGTATATAGGATTCAATCCGTTCCTGACCCCCAATCGATTGTTTTTTTTCATGCCTATATTCATGTATATATATCATGATGAAAAGCATGCATACAAATCAATACGTGAAAATCAAGTCAAGCCTTTTGTGCACTTTTGGCACGTCTTTACGCCTGAGGGAGTGTCCAAAATCGCACCCGTACCCAGGAGAAAATGTACTGTGAATTTTTATAGTAAGATTTAATTGCTTGACAGTTTTAATGTGAACTTTCACAGTTCTACTATGAATTTTGGTGGTAGTTTGGCCACTATATGGTTCTACTGTCAAATTTCACAGTACATTTTTTCCTGGGAATACTCATATAATATATATAACATCATAATACTATAATAAAATAATATAATATACGATACTTGATACGCCTTCTCCTTCTTTTGGGTTTTATCGGTGTGTGTTCGCCACCGACTGGACTGGATCACGTGCATCATGGTTGGACTAAGGGGACTCGCCGCTTTTGTTCGGAAATTGGTTCCGAGGTTCTGCTGTAGTTAAAAAAACAGACAGATGTTCCGCTGAATTTCCGATATATACCCGTCTCAGTGTTGTGGTTGTGTTTATTTTAAGCGAAATGCCACTAATCGGTGAAGTAATTAAGAAAAAGTAAAACGTATACGATGTAACGACGATGTACAATTGGTTTCTCTGGATTCGTCTGGCCGATTGCGTTCCCATTGTGAAGCGGCGCAAAGTAAACCGGATTATTTCCTGGCAGAAACGTCCATGATTTGAGATGCCTTAAGAGAAAATGGCTTAGTCCAGTTGTGGTGGTTAACGGCTGAGCTGAACCCATAGGTCCCTCAGGGGTAAATCCACCGGTGGATCCAGCATTGCGAAATAAATAGTATTCTTCTAAACAGAAGTTGCAAATCCCAACCCCAACCCTCTTAGGACACCTTGCAAGGATTGAAGTCGAAAACCCTCCGGCGGGTGCGCTTGCGCGCCTGGTTGATGGCGGTGCGCACGGCGCACTCGAACACCTGCTGGACGCCGCGGTTGCTGAGCGCCGAGCACTCCAGGTAGCCCTTGGCGCGTATCTCCTGAGCCACGCGCTTGCCCTCGGAGGCGCCGATGCAGCGCTCGCGGTACGGCCCCATCTCGCGGTGGTCCGTCTGCGTGGCCACCACCAAGACGGGCACGCGCGGCAGGTAGTGGCGCACCTCGCTGATCCACTTCTGCTGCACGCTGGCCAGCGTGGTGGGGTTGGCCACCGAGTAGCACAGCAGGACCACGTCGGCCTGCTGGTAGGACATGGGCCGGATCTGGCGGAACGTGTCGTTGCCCGCCGTGTCCCACAGGCCCAGGCTGATCTGGACGCCGTCCATGAAGACGTCCACGCCCGTGTTCTCGTACACGGTGGGCCGGTAGCTGTCGGGGAACGTCTCCGAGGTGAAGCGCACCAGCAGGGCCGTCTTGCCCACCGCGCAGTCGCCCACCAGCACGCACTTCACCGACGTCTCGGACAGGCCGTTCATCGTTGCGTTGCTCGACTCCGATTCAGGATCTCACGAGGCACCCACGCCTGGCATCGTCGGGCTCAGAAAGTCACCAGGTTGCTTCCAGTGGGTCGGTCATACGGGAATGGAGAGGCGTCCTGTTCATAGTGCGGTTCACATAGCACGCTGGACGTTCGGCTCGTCAGATCGAAAGCAAAGCATTGTGGGAACAGGATGTGGTTTTCCCTAGCTCCGCTGTAGGTTTCCTATAACAGTGACAAAAGTTCCCAGCCAATCAGTAACATCATCATCAGACTGTTGGAATGAGCCAAAGCACGCCTGTTTCTTCTTAGCGCTGCATTGATCTCGTTTGTAAGACGCTGGGAAATAATTTCAATTAACTATCTATCTAAAATATAGAGCTAAATATACAGATACAGTGCAGTACTGTGCAAAAGTATTGGGCCACCATTTCATTTGTTGCTTTCATAATGGTATAATGGCCATATATATAGAATTATTTCTCATTCAACAAGAATCATTCAATACAAAATCAGTTAGTCTTACGTGTCATGACGCGTTCAGATAGTGACGTAAATACATACGCGCTTTATAAGTCAGTTCAAATAAACGCAGTTCTGTCATTAAGAGGACAGGCGACTAGACTGCTCTGAGAAATTTTGCCTTGTCTTACAGTTTTGTGCAAAAGTCTTTGGCCACCATTAGATTTGTTTTCGTTTTAGGAATGCTATGATGGATGTATATATATTTCTCAGTCTCTTTATTAAACAAACAGAGATTGTGGCCAATATGTGCACAAAGCGGCAACTAGACTACTCTTAGGACTTTTGCCTCGTCTGTTCAAAAGTCTTAGGCCACCATTCGGTTTGTTGCTTTAGCAACGTTATGACGGCTGTTATATATATATATATATATATTTCTCAGTCTCTATGTTAATGTTCAAACACAATATGATTAAATATGTACACAAAATGCAAGAAGAACCCAATTTTCAGAACAGAATCGTTTCTTAGGCCACCAGTAGATTTGTTGTTTTAGCAACAGTATGATGGGCGTATATATATTTCTAAGTCTCTTTATTAAGGTACAAACGGAGGCTGTGGGAAATATGTACACAAAATGCCTCGGGGTCTCGATTTGGAGCGGAAATTTTGCCTCGACTTACGGTTCTGTGCAAAAGTCTTAGGCCACCATTAGACTTGTTATTTTAGCAATGGTATGATGGCCATATATATATATATATATATATTTCTCAGTCTCTATATTAATGTACAAACAAAAATATGATTAAATATGATAAAAAATATGATTAAATATGTACACAAAATGCCTCGGGGTCTCCGTTTGGAGCGGACATTTTGCCACGACTTACGGTTCTGTGCAAAAGTCTTAGGCCACCATTAAATTTGTTGTTTTAGCAACAGTATGATGGCCGTATATACTTCTCAGTCTCTTTATTAAGGTATAAACAGAGATTGTTGGAAAAATGCCTTGAGCTCTCAGTTTGGAGCGGCAACTACACTACTCTGAGGACTTTTGCCTCGTCTTACGATTCTGTGCAAAAGTCTTAGGCCACCATTGGATTTGTTTTAGCAACGGTATATATATTTCTCAAGTCTCTATATTAACCAGAGATTATGGGAAATACGTACACAAAGTATACGAAAACCCCCATTCTACACGCAAAGGTCAGTATTTAGTTACCTCCCTCAGCACTAAGTTTTCTGAGTTGATCTTCTGGTATATCAGACCAGGCTTCGCTCCGCACGTCCCAGGGTTTCGCCTTAGATTTAGGCTCTCTTATTTCTGTCTCTGCCTACACGATCCCATACTGCCTCTATCATATTCAATATATCTTATACAATATGTAATGTTTTCAAATTTTGCGTACATATGTCCTGTAGTTCTGTTTGCATCTTAATAAGGAGACTGTAAATGTACCTAAAGCAGCAAACGTAATGGTGGCCTAAGACTTTTGCACAGTACTGTAAGGCGAGGCAAATTCTTCAGCGCAGTCTACTTGCCGCTCCAGCTTGAGAAGTCACCCCCTCCTCTCGAGGCCCTTACCCATCAACTCCCTTTATTGGAACTGGCTTATAAAGTGCGCATATATTTACGTCCCGATCTGAACGCTAATATGAATGAGACGAGGGTTTTGTATTAAATGAGGCCACTCTTGTTCTTGTCGACCGATTTCCTATTCTGTCTGAGATATTCCGTCCAAACCGGGAAGGTACAACAATAGAGAACCTTGCTTAAAAATTTTGTTTGATTTTTTTTTGTAATGCTGTCCTATTGTTATATAAATCAGAAACTATAATAACATATATACACTATAAATATATTATATATAGTAAAAAAAATGTAAAAAAGCTAAATTTTTTTCGCCACATTCGCAGTAGGCCCCTGATGATCTTTGCTCGGTAACAGCAACGGAAAAGTAGACGACGCGTACGTTACAATTTTAGTACGTTACACACTAAGTTCTTTAAAGATTAAAAAAACAATGACTTACCCAATTTTTTTAGCAGCTTTTGGTCGTTCTTTGAGCTGATGTTGGGTCGAACCTAATTGGGTGTGTTTTTAATGTCTTAAAAAAGCTCCAGGAAATGTCATAGAGCTCAGAATTTAAAAGCGTGTAATGTAAACATTTTAAATATAATCATTTTGGAGCGGTTTCAAGCCGAGCGTGAAGAACAGAGTGGCTTTCTCCCGTGTAAGGGGGAAGTGTCAATAAGAGTTTGGGTGTGTTTTTTTTTTTTCTCAGTCATGTGATATCAACCTATGACCCCTCCCAGCAATCCGTTGTGTAGGTTACTTCAGCGCTCTAAGTGCGGCCTCACGCTTCAGGTTTGTTCTGTAGGAAGGGTGAGTTTTGCAGAAGGGACAATTCACCAGCGAGCCTGGTACTCGGCCCTGGTTGCTTCAAAGTTTTTGAAGCTTTTAGCATTACTAGATTTCTGCACGAAATGTTGACCTAAAAACCATCATCGGAATGGTTTAAAACGACATAACGCAACCCAGGTAAACAAAAGAGATGAAAATATGATCCGCTATTAGATATTATGTTGGATGAAGTCATTTGTGGGATTAAGGGTCAGGACTTTGCAGAACGTTATTCTTCTTTTAACCATTCTTTTGGGTAGAACGACTGGTGTGTTGCTAGGGTCGTTATGTCTTCCTGGAAGGAACCCACCTTCTCTTTGAGATTCAGTTTCCACAGACAGATGTGGTCTGATATTTTCCTTTAGAATTTGCTGCTATAATCCATTATTCATTGTTCCCATCATTATTGGCTCCAGCCGTCCTGGGGGACCAGATGCAGCAAAACAAAACACGGCCCAAACTAGATTGTTTCTTGTGCCCCATGGTTGGATTTAATTTGTTCTGTTTGGACAGCAAAGGCTTTCTCCTTGCAACCCCTGCCATACAAACGTTGGTATTATGGTTGTATTTCTGACGGTGGGGCTCCTGAATATTAACATTAAGCCACTGCGAGAGAGAGAGAGGGCTTTAGTTTGCTTAGAAGTTACCCTGGGGGATCTGGGAAATCTAGGAATGTTACCCTGGGAATCCGTAGTTCCCTTCGTGGGCCCTCGCTTTGGAAAAAGCAGTAAGCTGTTAAATTAGACTTGGAGGACTCACAACAAAAAAGGGGGGGCATGTGAGATTTGATTCGGACTCAGACTAACATGGCAGGGATTTGAGACTCAAAACTCAGATTTGGAGACTCACATGGATGAGATTTTTAAATTAGACTAAAGAGAGGGAACTTGGACTCACACAGCATGGGAATTTGAGATTCGACTCAGGACTCACATTTTATCAGGGATTAATTAAAAAATTTGACCTTGGAAACTCGCAGACAAGGGCAGGGGATTTGGGGAGTTTTGGACTTCTGACTCGCACGGGGCAAGGATTTTTGAAACTCGACTTTGTTTGACACTTTGGGGGACTTCACACAGGCAGATTTGAGATTTGATTCGAACTCACAATGGCAGGGATTTTGAGGGGGGGACTCATCTCAGATTTGGACTCACATGGGATTTTTGGATGAAATTTTAAAAATTTAGAACTTGGACTCACACAGCATGGATTTGAGATTTTGACTCAGACTTTACCACGGCCAGGAATTTGGAGACTTGACACTCAGACTCAGGGGAACTTCAACAGCAGATCGATTTTTACTCATTTCGAATCTTAGGAACTCAACACAGCAAGGAGATTTGAGATTCGACTCAAGACTCACAATATTCACAGGGATTTTAAAAATTTGACTTGGGGACTCACAGGAAGCAGGGATTTGGGGGACTTGGGGACTCCTGACTTGCCACACCCCAAGGAATTTGAACACTCGGGGACTCAGACATCGCACCTTCACCCACTTGCAAGGACTTGGAGAAACTCGGACTTCGGACTCACTCACATACAGAGGATTTTTTAAAAAATTTTGACTCGAACTCACACAGCAGGGAGGGGATTGAGATTGATTTAGGACTCACATGGCAGGGGGATTTCAAATCGTGGACTCAGACTTGGACTCTAAGCAGATATTTTAGACTAGACTTGGGAAAAATGGACTCACAACGGGGGCAGGGGGATTTGAGACTCGACTCGGACTCACACGGAAAAGGGATTTTAAATTTTGTGACTTGGACTTCATCACAGCCCGATTGACTTTTAAATCGGACTCACCATGGCAAGACTCACTTAAAGACTCACATTAAACACAAGGGAAATCACAGACTGTGATCAGACTCAGCTAAGACTTGCACCTTAAGGGGTACTTAAGACAGGACTCAGGAATTTTTTAGGGGGGGACCAGGGGGACTCGGACCTTCCTCAGGTACGCCAGGAAAGACTCGATGCTTGGCCTGGACACATGTCTGAGACTGGAACCAACACTCAACTCAAACTTGCATTATTGAGACTCGAGCCATCGAGGCAGACCCAGAACGGCAGAGACTCGACTTGAATATCAGAGACGCAAAACTAGACACGGACTTCGCACTTCAGCTCCGACTCGGGGACACATTACTTGGATTTGCATGAACTGAACGACCACGAATGTCTCTGAGCTCCGTGGGCACATCACCCGTGGACTCCTATTTATTTGTTTGATCTTTATACTTTGGAGGACTTCTTTTTCTCTTAAACTAACGTTTTTTTTTAATGTTTAGCCATTTATTTACAATATTACACTAAACGTTACCCAGCTGATGTCCTTACCAGACCGACAGTGGCTCGTGGGACCTTCAGCCTTACTGCTCAAACACATTCGACGTCTCCCAAGGAGGATGCAGAAAAGGAAATGGATCAAAAAGCAGTTAGCAGGGGTTCAAACAGTATAGCGAAGCAGCCATTATCATGTGAAGGCTAGCTATATGACTTGTGTCCACCCTAGTGGGAGGGAGGAATAAAGGATGGAAAAAGAGGAGGAAATAGAAAAAAAGGGGAAAAAGGATGAATAAAAAAAACGGAAAAAAAGGAATAGAAAACAGAGAAAAAAGATATCCGCTTCCAACTTCGTTTTCAAAGTTTTCGCATGTTCTGGGTTGAACCTTCATCTTGGGAGAAAACTTGACATTGGGCCAGCTTCCAAAATAAGGGCCTTTGTGAAGACCAAAAAAACAAAACAGAAGCTGTGAGTTTATATTTCCCCCACCCCCGCCCAAACGTTTTATTTTGGGAGAGGATTTAGGGGGGTGAAGAAAAAGAGATAGGAGGGAGGGGGGGAGGTAAGAGTGACAGGCAGAGCTGAAAAAAAAACAAAATCAAAAAAGAAAAAAAGTTGAAAAAAAAGAAAGGGATATAGGGAGTCTAAGCAGAGCTAAAAAAGAAAGAAAAAATGGGGACAAAAATGCATTTTCAAGAAATAGAACTTTTATTATGAATAAAAATAGAATCAAAACACAACGTCAATAAAAAACATCTGCCCTTTGTCAAAACAGACATATATGACATATACATAATATGTGTGTATATATGTATATATATATATATATATTATATATATAATATATATATATATATATTATATATATATATATATATATATATCTAATATATTATATATATATATTTACATACATAACATTTGATATCTACACCACATTACATTACATAACACATCTGTTACAGTCTCCCTCTCTACTCTCTCTCTCTCTCTCTCTCTCTATATATATATATAAATAAAACATCAGTAGGAACGTAGTGTAAAACCGGACAATATTCGTAATAAAATGGGGTAGTAAAACGCCAAAGCGGCCACACTCAAATCTGACGGATTTCGGAAACCTTTGAAAACAAACCACCGATAGTTCGTACGCTCAAAACACTAAGTCTCCAAGAAAAAGCAGAGCTGCCACTGTCTGTCAAACAAAAAACAATGTTATTTATTGTTTATTGACCTTCTAAATTAAATTTAGCCGTCCTCCAAAATCGAATCTTGTGTGTAGATTTAAAAGCCTCGGGGAAAAAACAAAGTGTTTGCCTCGCCAGTAAGACGATTATTGGTCCGTTCCTTTGTTTCTGTGCCCGCTTTAATCCGATTCGGAGTGGCAGGCAGGCTGAAGGCACGCTCACCCGTAGTCACTAAACACGTCTTTGGAATGTGGGAGGAAACCCAAGCTATGATTATTAGTAGCATCATAGTAGTGTTGGCGTTGAATCCGGCGACGTGAGAGGCGAGGCATAGGACTCTATGAGGAAAAACGAATATTAATAAATACTTCCGATTAAGCTACGTATATCCCATAAAAAAATAGTAGTACTACCACCAGTAGTCGGCGTACGTTTGGAAATATATAAAGGCTTTCAAAAATAGATTCCATCTATATATACAAACTCTGGATTTACAGAGATGCACAATTGTGCTTGAAACATGATCAGCACGGAGAAGCGAGACCGAGAGGAGCAACGTGGACGGAAGCAGTCGGGCTCAGTGCAACGTGACGGCCAGCAGTCCCGGCTTGACTTCAATGTACCTGAGAGAGGGAGAGGGGGAGAAGAGTCGCATTTAAGAGTCCAATCTTTAATTAAGCCCCGTCGTTTGGTCGTGTCCGTGTCCGTACCTGTAGTGTTGGCTCTTGAGGTAGTCCAGGACGGCAGGCCGGATGCGGGCCACGCCTCCTTGGCTGCGGTTGCCTCTGCCCGTGATGACGGAGAGCTGGGGGCGGCACAAGCCCTGCTGCCATTCTGACAAAGAGAGAGGACGTTGGTAATGGAGGCTTCTACATTCGTGGTGTTGCCTGGCGAACTTAACCTCATCTTCAAATAACTTCGCAAGGATTATCGGACTTGTTTTTTAACAATTCCTATTTGGCTGAAAAACATTCCATTCTCAAATGCTTTCTTAACCTCACGATAGCCTTGCGCTCGTCTTGTGGTCGCCTCCATTTCTGGTTTTTAGAACGCCCTGGATTTTTAGTCCTGGATTCAACCAAATACGTTACGGAAATAACGATGCATACAATCATAAGCTGTACGATGCAACGTAGCCTACGTGACCAAACAGTAAAAAGATTTTCTCTAGGTAACATTAGAGGATTTCTTAAGGGTGTTTTCCTCGAGAATTGCATTTAAGAACTTTCGTACGAAGTTTTTTTCAGATCAGATTTCCCGAAAGCATCGGAACGGGAAGAAAATCCTAAGATCATTCGTTAGTGAACGATGTTTTCCCAAACCTTTCCTACCTGACCCACTCCTTAACCCCTGGGGACTGTGGTAGCCTAGTGGTTAAGGTGCTAGGCTATGGACCAGAAGGTCCAGGGTTCAAATCCCACCTCCTTGAGCAAGACCCTTAACCCACAGTTGCTTGGATTGTAAGACTGTACCAATTGTAAGTCAATCTGGATAATCTTCTTAATTCACTCCTGCATCCGTGTTACCACCGGCAGCAACTAGAGGGCGACAGAACGAGCACGTCTGCATGGTATGCGTCGCTTTATATATACGTATCGATATATAACTTCTCAGTAATCTGAGGCTTTAAATAATGCTCCATTTACGTCCTTACTGCCGAGTACAAAAATCATGGTACTGGACTAAACCCTGACATGCACATTCTATGTGATTCTATGCAGTATTTCTCGTCACTACTGGCTCATGCGCTGTAGCTTTTATATTCTCCATCATTTTAGTAAACAACTTGGTTCATTCTTACACATAACACCTACGCCGCCCAAGGAGGTCGGGCCCTTTTGGAGTCTCGGTCCACCCAGGGTTTCTTCCATATAACGTTTAAGGAGTTTTTCCTTGCCACTGTCGCCCTAGGCTCGCTCAGTTTTGGGTCTGACCTCATCATTTAGAAGATGATCTAGAATTGTGAAGCTGCTCTAAAACGGAGAAAGGCTGCTGAATCCGAACAGGTCCAGCCTACGTCCTATATGAGAACGATTTCTCTCCCCCGCTTGAACTCGGGACGTATCGCTCACCAGACGTTTTGTCGGCCAGGACCTGCTGCAGGTGGTGCAGGGCTTCGTCGACGTGCAGTCCGTGCAGGTCCAGGACGTTCTGAGGTAGCAGCGTGGCGTTGACCCGCTCGAATATCTGCACTGCCGAGCGGTGGTTCGCCTCCCTCATCTTCTGCCCGTGTAGGTGACCCTGAAGAGGGAGATGGACAGACTGTGTGAGTTTAGGGACGTGAGGATTTATTCACTAGGATTTATTCACTGGTCCTCCCAAGGTTTCTTCCTTATAACCTTTAAGGAGGTTTTTTCCTTGCTCAGTTTGGGCTTAATAGGCGCTATAGAAATACATCCGACTTTGACCATGGTTTTGCTCATGGAACGTGTAGGAAACTGGTAATTATCTGCCTAAAATGGCTCGCCCCTCCAAACTGGATGGCCAGTCCAGGAGGACATCGACTGGGGCAGCCACCTAGACGCCAGTGGCAACTCTGAGCCACTCATACATCTTTATGGCCGAGATTGGCCGGTCTGTGCATGTGGCAACAATCTCCTGAGCTTTACACATCAGGTTTGTACATCAGGGAAACAAACAAGAAGCCACCTCTTCAAAAAAAGTGCCGCACAGAGGCTCGTCAGTTGGAAGATGGGTGCTGCCAAGTACCCCCAAATTCCAGAGGGAAAACCCGCGGCCCTTTGCAAGACCCTTTCCGGTATGAACGCAGTTGGTCAAGGACAGGACCTAAACGCGACAGATCTGGGGATGGCCTAGCTAACCGAACACCCCTAGAGTGGCCATTGCAGTTACCTGTTGAGCGTAGAAGCTGGCCACATCCTTACGCCCTCGTCTGTAGGCTTCGGCAGCCTTATCGAAACATTCCAGCTGGCGTCGCCTCTGGACCACAGCTTCGGTCCGGAAGTCCTCGTACTCTGGGTCCTCGGTGTCCTGGAACTTCACCACTTCCACTTTTTCAGGTTTCTGCTTCTAAGAAGGCAAAGTCATTCACGTATGTCTGGGCATGGGTGCAGCGGCCATCAGTTAAAAAGTAGCCTAAACATGTAGCGAGCAATATTGTGCAAAAAAACCAACCACCTGATTTTTAAATTATGGCCAGCAGTAATAAACAGCCAATTACTATTGTGAATCTGAATCGCTGTGCACTGAATCGTGAATCACGAATCGAATTTCGGCTGACACGAGTGCCGCGGCTCGACTGTATATTTAATCCAACGGCCTAAGACTTTTGCACAGCCCTATCGACAATATGCATTAACGAAACCACCTTTGAGCAGGACCTTTTGGGCTCACCCTCTCTTTGCTCGGCGCTCTAGGCTTCACAGAAACCTCAGGGCCGACTTCGGAAGCCACTACGTTTCTGACCGGTCCGTCGTCCAGCAGCGTGTGTAGAAACTGCACCGTCTGCTCCAGAGAGTAACTGTACACAAAGCGGGCATTAGTAGGTGCTTCATTCTAATTCCCCAATTGAATATTTAAGAAAACCTGCTTCTCGTACTTGTAGTCCCTGAAGATGTCGCTGAGAAAGTGGCGGTCGATGGTGGGGAAGAGCGAGAAGAGCTGTTTCTCCTTAAGTATGGCTGCTCCATCTTTCTTGTCCAAATCCAAGTAATTCTGGTTGGACCACACAAACAATTACATTAGAGAGTGGTCTAATGTATTTCGTACGTCATCTTTTTTCTTAATTTCAATCCTCAACATTCACACGGCCCACTGGGTTTGTCGAGAGCCCACCTAGAGGACCCCCATCTCAAACTGTGTTTACCTTGTTCAAGCTGTCCTGCATCACCTGCTCCTCCAACATTATGTCCCTGAGAGACACGGCCGGATGGGCCACGTTCCAGTGGTCCATGAAACCGAATCCTTCTTGGACACCCGAGTGACCGCCAGCTGCCGAATAACTCTCTGCACCAATGAAAAACTGGGCAGCCGAGTCCGGCCACTCGTCTGCGCCCGCCTGCGACTCGCCCCAGTGGAAACCTGGGTGGCAAGAGCAGATTTTCATCGGACTAGTCGTCTTTTATTCAAGGTTTCCAAGCAGGTTACCATGGTTTAGGCATGGCGTTTAGATCAAAACTGAATTTAGCGCCATCTATACACTGCCTATGGGAAAACAAATTCATTCCCTTTGTTCGCATTACACCCCCGAAAGTCAAGGTGACTACAGCGCTCATCATGATCAGTTACTCAGATTTCAAAAAGACACAAGACTGTCCAGACTTACTCTCCTGCAACAGATGATATGAAAGAGCTGCTTGCCTTTGCCTCTCCTGTCAAAGAAAGATATTTAGGACTCCAGTTGTACGTTTCTCTTTAATGAAACCGTCATGTAATCCCCTCATATTCACCTGGATGGTTTCCTTCCATTTCTGGTGCAGCAGCCTGGCCAAGTTGAGGTCCATCAGCACGGAGCAGTCTTCTGGGGAGAATTCCCCTTTAGGCACATGAAGCAAAAAATGCAAACTCGTTATGTCCATCCATTACGTTCCTTTGAGTTCTGTCATCATCATGACCATGAATCCTACTCTTCGGACTGTGGTAGCCTAGCGGTTAAGGTATTGGACTATGGACCAGAAGGTCTAGGGTTCAAATCCCACCTCTGCCTAGCTGCCACTGTTGGGTCCTTGACCAAAACCCACAATTGCTTGTCCACAACCGGACACGAACCCGATCAGCGTCCGGGCATTTTAACGACCTTGACAATTCTAATGAATTATAATAGGAAATAAAAATCAGTCTTATAACTATGGACATAAACAGTCAATTAATGCTGGGCAGAGGCGGGGTTAAACAGCAGGAGTCCGTCCTGTGTGCTGCGATTGCCAGATCCGCTTATTCTCTGCGACTTTAGCCTTATCTTTCTATAAAGTTTTTTGGGGCTTGTTTCTAAGCTTTCTCTCTCGCCATTATTCCTGCAAGTTGGCTTTGTTCAAACTCTAATGTTGAAAGGCAAATATACATTATTATTATTATTAGCTCATCAAACTGTCAAATTGTCACTCACTCACATTGTACTAGGTCACTGGTTTTGGGATAGTTTTTTTATTTGGAGCCAATTTTCTTCTTTTGGACTTGTTTCCATAGACCTGATGGCTTCTCTTGTGGGATCTGGCAACCCTGGTGTGTTTACCGGCCGTGTCCTCGCTTGCTCATTGGCTCTCATTTGGACTAGAAACTGTTCAAACTCGGTTGATGTGTTTAGAGACTTTTTTTTGTGCTTAAATGGCCACTGGAACCTGGGTATTCAAACTTCTTTGGTTCCAGAAGGCCGCCAGAATTGAAATGCCCCACGAGAAGAAATGTAAATAGGATCAATCCTTTCCCGAACCCTAAATGATTGTTTTGGTGACTGGAAGATCGCAGTGTTCGCAGTATTTATGGTGCCCATGTTGGAAGTCAGAATTATTGTTCGGATTTAGGAGGAAAAAAATAATAAAATGTTCAAGTAAAGATGCGTTTGAATTCTGAAGTTGCACTGTATCACTTTCCAATACTTATTTGTAGCAAGATCTAAATGGTGTTCATAAGTATCTGTCCTATTGCAAGTAGTACTCCTTTGTTAGTCCCTCCACTACCTGTATATTCTCTCTAACCTGCAACTATTGTATATAAACTGGTTCACGTTCACTCTTTGAGTGTCAGGTTCATCTGGCTGGTCTTCCGTGTTGTTCGTAATACTATCTATCGATGCGTTTTTGGCTTCTGACAAACAAAAGTATCAGGTCAAATCATTTTTCGCGTCTTTTCGTGACATGCTTCGATTCACAGAACTTAACGCGGCCATTAAGCGTCGCCTGCACCTGTGATACAAAGTAAGAGTACTGGACGATTACCTGGGGATATTCCTACAGGGCCGAAAAGCTCGGTGAGCTGCAGGGCAAGTTCTGTAGTTAGTTTCAACTCCAGTGTCTGAATGTTCATCGGTCCACCCTGGCCTTTCCTCTCTTTCTCTCGCTCTCGTCTTTCTTTTTGTCTTGCCACCCATCTCTGTTCTATCTCCTCGAGTTGGGCAGGAAGCGACTCCGCTATGGCACTTACTACTTCTTCTGTCTCTCTGTCCACTTCCCGGTTATCCCCTACATCATCGACTAGTCCTTCATCGAGACGCTCTTGAGCCACTTCTTCTGGTGAGACTGATGGTGGCACCGACTGGTTTTCTGGCTCTACAGACTGAGACGTGAGCAAATCCTGCGTTCTGGTTTCTGCCCCTGGTTGACTTGGGTGTGTCCCAGCACTGGACCCAGTCTTTTCTTCAAGTACCTCTGTTATTTCCCCTTGATTTGGAACGTTTAGTCGTTCTACATCTCTCAGTTCTCCTTCATCAGTGCCGACTATAACCTGCACGCTACAAGTAGGTTTCGTCACCGCATCCAGTGGGGCAGACGGTTCCTTTTCGAGCTCAATGATGTCATCGTTCTCAGCCCCGGCACTGTCCTCGTCGCCTCTGTGAAGGCATTCGCCTGAATCCAGCAGCAGGTTGGTGGTCCACTCCATGTCCTGGTGACATTTCTCATACAGGTCCTCCAGCGTCTCCAGGGGAACGTGCTTAAAATGGCGTCTGAGGATCTCCAGGCTGCGTTCTTGAATGAGTACGTCGCCCAGGTCGTTTTCCTCCACCTGCGTCCCCTTCTCGTGGCACACGCGATATGGAACTACGTGCTGCCCTGAAGAGATCTCCGGGTTCAACTTTGGGACAAAATGCAACGAGTGTCCAGTCAAGATAGCTACGCTGGTAGAGCTGGTAGACTCTGGCTCAGAGCATTTTTGCCGGTTAATTCTCCAAAGAAGGGCAAATTCCTGAGGGAACGTTTGCGTTGAGGCACTGGGGTGGGTCGGAGGGGTCTGGTCTGCTGGCTGTACCGTACCGACTGGAGACCCTGCGTGGGGCTGGATGGAGGATGGGGTTTGATGCGAGAAGGTAAGCGCCAGTTTGCAGGACTTTCCCGCCCTCCGAGTGGATCCTCGCTTTCTTTCCTTGCAGACCTCAGATTTACTCTCCAAGCTGAGGGTCGGGTCAGGGATTGGCTCGTCTTTCTTCTCCAGAAGACCTGTTTCATTATTTGTTGGAGTATGGATGACTGTGCCATACACTTTTGTAGTGCTTTCGGAGTTCTCGTCTTGGCTGGGATCAAACTCTTTGAAGCTAGAAGAGCCATTATCACCCGGGTCAGAGGGTGCTACAGAACTCCAGTCAAGAACACAGTCCGGGAGAACTGTCTGGGCCTCGGACGCCGGGCTTGAGTGTTGACAGTCCTGCATTGTTTCCTGAGTAACTTGAAAATGACCGCCTTGAAGAAGATCTACAAGCGTCACCGACTCCGTTTCCACACAGTGGTTCAAATCCAATTCCCCCAAATCTGACAGTTCTCCGTCTGTGCTCGTTGGAGACTTCAAACTCCGCGGCCTGCGTTGTTCAAGGCTTTCGGTAGGCCAGTCTCCAAGAAAATCAAGCTTTTCTGGATTTAATCGAAAAGCAATACCGCCACAATCTTTCTCGGCGTCACCTGTATTTCTTGAAGAACCATCACTCGTTTCATTCGCACAGGAGTCTCGCTGCGCCAGTCTGCTGTGTTCCCTCTCCCTCCTAACCCGCTGGCCTATCGACGGACCCAGAAACCCTTCTACCACCCACTTTTCCGACAGCTCATGGTGGTCGTCCATGCTCCAGTCAGCACTCTCAGAAAGTCCGATACAGGCATCCAGTTCCGAGTCCAGTTCCGCTCCGTCTTCGATCTCAGACTGCACGGCTTCAGCCTGCTCTGGATCTTTGCGGGTCATGGTGTTTGTTTCTCCTGCATCCATATCTGATGGACTGGGATCAGACGAGGAAACGTCCAGCACACTGGAGACGGGATGGTCAATAGGTCTACCAGAGCTACCACTGAGATTGGAAAGAAAACAGCAAATCAGCGTTCGTGCGAAAAAATAATGAAGTAACATCACTAAAATAACACTGAAAATAAACGTGGTAGTTCTGATGACTTCGGATTAGGATTCCACTACTAGTACTACATGCGATTGAAGACCCCATGGTTCTAATTTCACCTTCAAATTAACTGTTTGGCACCCGCAGACAGTACACACACACACAAACGTATGTCATAAGTACATCCAGACTCACAGCGCTGGATCATACTGAGGCACCTCCACACCATATACTGCCGACGGTATGGGTTGGGAAGCCATTATGTTCTGGACGGTCACATAGCGGTCCTGGTTATCCAGCATGCGCCGAATCTTCTCCTTCGTCACCCCATGTTTGGTACGTCTATAAAGAGCGAGAATGGGTTCAAGATGGGTTTTTTTTCTTTCTCCTTCAATTTACAGCACTTCTGTTCAACAATTTTCTTGCACAGCCGTGTTCTAGAGATTTCTGTAGGTCTTTCTGACCACCTCTGGGATGCAGTCTTGGGGGAACATTGGAGGTAATGGCTCTCATTGTGGTTCGGTGGAGGCCAGAGCCTTTGTACATGTTCTACAATTTCTACTCATGACGCTCATTCTATTCTTCTTTTTTTAGACGTTGCACCTTTTCTCCCAATTTGGTGTCCCAAATCCTGATGGAGGGGCCTGTAGGCCTGACTGGTGAGACCGTGTCTATCAGCCATCTTTGCTAGCGCCGTCTACTGCAAAGGCAGGGAGACGATCCCAAATCTAGCCTCCCCTCCCTCGGGCATGGCCAATTGTGTCCACCAAACCAGCCAGAGGCTAGGTTTTGAAACAGTTTAAGTGTAGCAAAAATGGCACCCACAGCGATGGGCCCTTACGCCTGCACCCTGTGTTCTCGGGGACTGGAGTGAGGATATAGTGCTGCTCTTGTTATTGCTATGAACCATTCATACTTCTCTAACTCCCGGGGTTTGGTTTTCCACCAGGTGTTCGGCTCACGGAACAGCACCCTGTACTTGTACTGCAATGCCTGAGGAAAAGTCATGCGAACAAAAGGTCAGTGCATTATAAGTGTGTGTGTGTGTGTGTGTTGGACTACTACATTGAAAATCAAGTGAATTAAAGCCCCTACATCTTTATATGGATGTGAAAACATGGTGTGCAGCCAAATGACGCTTAAATACCCCCTAGAGCCAAATTATGTTTAACCATAAATACCTACAGCCAACCATTTGGCTTACCATTGCAACGTAGGGCTTCATCTCCCAACACTGCATGTTGGTGTTGTCTATAATTATAGGGTTGAGGCCTTTCTCAAAAGCAGCTTTTGCTAAAAATAAAAATAGAAAATAAATGTTAAATAAATGAATGTTATTGGGCACTGGACACATATTAACAATGTAAACGTTACCATATGGGTCGAATTAGTCTCCACTCTCCTGGCCCAGCCTGACTGACTGTATTATGTCTAAAATCTTGCGCCATCAATGTTCATTGGCCGAAATTTCGACGTATTATCAGGTCCAGATCCCTAAGCGGCGTGGCTAAAGGCGTCACCATTGTAACTGATATATCTAGCTGGTTTTCTAGCAATTCTTGTTCAGGCACGTGCCTAAGGTCTAGCCCCAGATGCACTACTTACACAGTCAACCTCCGTTTTGTATAATGAATATTTGGATACCGGGACCCTGATGTGCGTCATTTCCTATTGGGATATCCGTAGCTGGTTCCTGTACATTCAAAATCCCACCTACTTTCAGTGATGTCAGTGTAATATAGTGGAGCAAGAGACTTTTTGATTGGCTTTCTTGCCCGTCTTTTATCTGCAGATTGGACGGGGTTTTGCTTCTGACAAAAACGAAAGTGGAGGATGTAGGTAGAGGTAATTGCCATTTTCTGTTACATGTTCCTGATCGCCACTCATCAATACCTCGTGCGTTATAGCGGGAATTCGGATAGCAAGAGTTCTGAAAGCGTTCGACTTGACACCACTTTAAAGGTAACATTTCTGAAAGCTGAGAAATAAACAGCTTGTCAAAGTAAAAATCTCAGGCTGACGCTCACCTCGTCTATGGTTCCACGCATGGGCCTCTCCTAATAGGTCGGCCTCATAATGGTACACTCCATTTCGGGTGAAGTAGTCGTCGGTGCTCAACACGATCCCACCCGGGTTTTGTTCCAGCATTGCACTGCGGAGACGGTATTAGGAACATAACGTGAGTTCAAATCTCGGATTCACATCTCACCAGCACCAAGCTGCTACCGTTGGGTCATTGGGTGAGAGCCCTCAGGAGCTTAGACTGCACCCCTGCACTTACCGAGAGAAGGCCAGCTGTAAATGTAGACGTAATATTAGGTGGCCATGGCCAAGCAGTAATTTATGAACGTGGGAGTGATATGCACGGAGAATATGCAAATGATAGCAAAAATAGAAAATGAAAGTCTGTTAGAGTTCATGAACATATCCACTGCTAGGACACAAGTATTTAGCCACATGCACACAGAGGAAGGAATTTTCCAAGAATGATAAACATTTGCTGAGGCTAAGAGCATTGTCATTTATAATTAGACACCACCTTCATACCAACAAACGAATTTGATAGGCGTGCCAGAAAAAAAGACTTTTCTTTCTTCTGAATGCAAACTTAGGCATCTGGAGGTCGGGTCCCTGTTTGAGTCTTGGTCCTCCCAAAGTTTCTTAATTTTTCCTTGCCACTGTCGCCCTAGGCTTGCTCAATTTGGGATTGGCCTTATTACTTAGAAGACAATCTAAAATTGAAAAGCTGCTTCGAGACAGAGCTCCATTGTAAAAAGCGGCAGCCACTTTTTTAGAAAGAAATCAAAGAGGCGACATGGATTCAAGACAATAAACTGTACTTTCAATGCAGCTTTAGCTACTTCACTAACAGAGGCTGGATTCTTTTGGTTGACGAGACTAAAAATATACAAACACACACTAACTGACTAATTTTAAAGAAAAACTTCTCTCGTACCTGGCAAGTGTGCTTTTGCCCGCTCCGGGGGCCCCTCTGAGCAGCACCAGTACCTGCCCCTCCAATCTGAGGGTCCTGGGGAACATGCTCAGAATAGAAGGCGAGGGCTTCAGAGGCGCACGGACGACAGGCCCGAACGTTAGCATCCCAGCGGCAGGATTTCCTGTCCATGGGTTTGGGATTTGTACGACGGGCGTGACGAACACGGGGTCGTCCCAGTGGGGCTGAAACTCCAGAGCGTGGATGTTTAAGGGCGCTCCTTCAGGATGCAGCTCTGTCAGCGGATCAGGTCTTCGGTACTCGGTAAAGGCCGAGGGTCTCAAATCGGTAGTCAAGTGGCTAAAGTCAACGGAGATGTCTCTCTTGTGGGGCAAAGACACACCACCTAAACTGAGCTCGTCTATAGGTGAAGGACATTCCTGGGTTCCAGCAGCCCTGGCAATGGAGCAGGCGCCAGGCTTGCCACTTTCAGCGTCTAACCGATCCAGCTCCCCCCCCCCCCCCCCCCCCCCCCCCCCCCCCCCACTTTAAGCGTCTAACGATCCAGATCAGCAAGTTCCTGAAAGGTAGGGGCTTTCTGAGGAGGAACAACTTGAGGCGTCATTAAAGTCTCAAGTTCTCGATCGATCAGAGAATCGAACTCTTCAGTCAGGCGTGCCGTTTCCGGGCTATGCTCTTCGCGGTGCGGTGCAGACGTCGCTGTGGATGGTTCCGGTTGAGAGTCAAGAGACTCCAGGAGAGCGGCCGCCACCTCAAAGCCAGATGCCGGAACAGACGTGGTACTGTTTCCTTCGACGCCATCAGACAGCTCCAGGAGAGCATCCATGGCGTTGTCCACTGCCAGACAAAGACAGAGAGAGATAGAGTGGAAAACGTTTCAGCTGAGTCTAGTATATAAACATAATGAAGGGGGTGTTGACCTTCGTAAATCAGGCGATGGCTATAGTCAGCTACTTGCCTTACAATTCCAAATTTTCTCCAAACATCATGGGTGTTAATGCTCTGCAAATCTACAGTTACCTCCCTAAAAATGAGAAACATTTTGGATAGGGCTCTAAAAAAGCTTTTCTTTCCATCTACCCACCAACACGGGTCTGCCTTCAACTGGTCGCCACTTAGAATGGGTCTATGGTCAAATGAGCTTTCTGGCAACAAACGTTTCAGAAGTCTTAGCCCATTACGATTAGATCTATTGGTTCAGAAATTGGTTAGAATGACCCATACATATATATAGAATACAACCAGTATATGTAAGATCCTTGTGTATGCAGTATTAAAAACTGGCAAGTACTTAGTGTGAGCTTCCAGAAGGCCGGAAGCTTCTGGAGAAAAAGCAGCATGGCGGCATTGGGTTGCCAAGTTTTTACATTTACAGCATTTAGCAGACGCCCTTATCCAGAACGACTTACAATTGATACAATCTTACAATCCAAGAAATTGTGGGTTAAGGACCTTGCTCAAGGACCTAACAGTGGCGGCTTGGCAGAGGTGGGATTTGAACCCTGGACCTTCAGGTCCATAGTCCAGTACCTTACCCACTAATCTACCACAGTCCGTCGACCCTTCTACAATCCAAGGAGTGGTCAAGAGTGGTCTTTTTGGAAGGATAGCAGGCAAGAACCCACTTTTTCAGATAGGGAACAGGGTGAAAAAGCTAAGATATGCTAAAGAAAAACAAAGATCAGAAAGAACATCAGCAGGAAATAGTATTACGGAGTGACAAATCCGACCAAAAGAAAAAGTTTTTTTTTGTTCAAATGTCAACAATATGTTCTATATGGTCATTATACCATTGCTAAAACACCAAATCTAATGGTGGCCTATGACTTTTGCATAGTGGTGTAGATTTGGCATATAGATCGGCAAGTAGCGATAGCACAATGGTTAAGGTACTGGACTAGTAACTAGAAGGCTGATGGTTCAAATCCCACCTCTGATACTGAGAACTAAACCAGTCACCACTGTTCCCTGACCTACAGTACTTTATAGAAAAATCACACCCTGTCAAAATTCTTAATTTGGCTTTAACTGTCACTCAGAGGAGTAAATTTATGTATGGCAACACCAACACCTTGTCTAAATTTAGGACCGAGCCAGCAGGATATTGATCAGGGAAGCTCCCAAGAGGCCAGTGGCAAGTGTTAAGAATTAGTTTCTGGCTGAGATTTGTGCTTCTGATAAGACCCAGATAATGACGATATTTTATCGTATCGTGATTACTTTTGTAATGGTAGACGATAACACTCTCTGAGGATATCGAGGACAAAAAAATCACTTCACTAAGTATGGGATAATATGTGAATAGTAGTTTTTAAGAATCTGTCGATACTGATAAATCATGATCAATATCGTGTATCGTGAAAATGTCTTTAAATATCGTGATGTAATATTTGGTACCATATTGCCCACCCCTGGTTCCGACGTGTTTTCTGTGGTGTTAAGAATACATTTCAGGTACAAGTCTGAATTATCCGCGATCTTCAGTAGGATATTAAGTGAATTAGGCACAAAATCTGACAGATTACGTAAAAATGATCTGAATTCACGGTCAACTACAGGCTTAGTGATAATTACGCCATTTCATGCAGGTAGTAGGTTACTTTCACTAGTGAGGCTATGGAGTTAAGCCTTTTAATCAACTGCCAGATCAACAAAACGTCCAAAAAATGATTGTAAAACATTTTTATTCGCTGTTCTTAGCCGAGCAGCGTTAAGCCCGGTCGCTAAAGTGTGATGGCTCGCGAAAAGTTGCACGAACCAGCCGCAGCGGAGCGTAAACACATAACCAGCAGCTACCTTTAAAATCGGCCTCGGAAAGCACGAGGTAAATAACCACGGGGTCCAAGTGGGAGAACATCTCCTGCATGCTCTTCAAGACTCGTCTTTGCTCTGGAAACTTGAAGCCGGACATTGCGGGCTGCCGCACGCTGCCTGGTAAAGCAGCTCTGCTCGACTCGGGATAGGAAGAATCGCTACTGCTTTCCCCGGACAGGTCAGCGGCTCTCGCTCCCTGGCCGTTTTTCTTTTTCTTCGGCATTTTCCTCTGTGTCGCTCTCGAGGATCCACGGTTATACAGTTTAGGGGACTTAAAAACACACACAGTGCGAAAGTGAAGCTAGCCAAAACAAGGAACCGTCATTTTGGGACGAGGAAACAGAAAGCACGAAACAGCGCCATTAGCGGTCAGACAAGGTATGGCTTGTTTTAGACTGAAACAGTGGTTCCCAACCTTTCCCTCTTGGTGCCCCCTCTACGAGTATCTCAGAAAAGCTGCCTAGACATACTGTACACAGACCAAAAGAATAAAGTGATCCATTGCAAATCTTTATTGGCAAGCATTAACATAAATTATAGCTTGTTCATTTTCTCTTGGGTTTCTTTTCTCTGTTCCAGTCAGCTAAACACAAAAAATCGAACAATATCAAAGTAATTGTATAGACTGTGGTATCCTAGCGGGTAAGGTACTGGACTATGGACCGGAAGGTCCAGGGTTCAAATCCCACCTCTGCCAAGCTGCCACTGTTGGGTCCTTGAGCAAGACCCTTTACCCACAATTTCTTGGATTGTATGACTGTACCAATTGTAAGTCGCTCTGGATAAGGGCGTCTGCTAAATGATGTAAATGTATACAGATCCTTTTCTAATGAGTGTGTTATTGTAATTTGATTTAATTTAATGTGCAAATTAGTGGGTGGGGTTTGAAAAAGTGCTATATAAGTAAATCTGACTTGACTTAAACCGAGACGGACCTTGGTTCAAACCCCGGGTTGGGCTGGTTGCTTTGTTTATCTACACCACAAATACAGTGATCATAAAAAAATTGCGTTAACGTAGTCGTTTAGCACACTCCCCCTTATCCAGATTGACTTACAACTGATACTATCTTACATTCAGAGCAATTGTGGGTTAAGGGTCTTGCTCGAGGACCTGACAGTGACAGTGGACATAAATAGTATGACCTAAACATCACCAGGTTTTCAGTCCTAAAAAGTAGATAAAAGATAACCCGTATAAACAAACTAGAGCAAAATATCGTGTTATACTTGGTCACTTATGTTAGAATTTGCTGGGATAATTCAGAATTTATTATTACATCAATGATGACAGGCTGTCTTGGCCCAGATGCAGCAAAACAGGCTCAAACCATTCTTATGCCGGAATGCCGGTCTTGTGTTGGTCTCATTCTTTCTCCATACCATTACTCATTACACCAAAAACAAGCCTTTTTTCCTCACCGATTTTTAGCAAAATGCAGAGAGTTTTGGAGAGCAGTGGCTTTCTCCTTGCAACCCTGCTATTCACAGCATTGCTGTTCAGTGTTCTCCTAATGGTGGACTCATGAACATTGACCTTAGCCAATCTGAGAGCGGCTTTTAGCTGCTTAGGAGTTACCCTGGGTTCCTTTGTGAACTTGTGGACCATTACACACCTCGCTCTCGGAGTGATTTTTGTTGATCGACCACTCGTGTGGAGGGTAACAATTTGTCTGACTATGGATTTGTGGAGTCCAAACTCTTTTGCCATGGTTTCGTGACCGTCTCCAACCTAGAAAGCTAAACAGTTTGTCATCTCCTTCTGAGTAACCGCTAACCCTAGAGGTTCACATCATTCACAATTGAACTATGTGTAAAATGGAATGATTTTTCATATTTTGTGTGAAATCTGATGTTTTCAGTCACATTTATGCAGACGTACAGCACATTTGACCAATTTTCAAAGTGTTTTTACTTTATAATTGTTTTTCCACAAGGCCCTTAATCACTGAGGTATCGCCACCCTCAGAAAACTGTACTTGGCACCACTTTTTCCACACAAGGATCCACTCACTGGTGGACTACAAACCTGTCGATTTGTAGTCCAGTGCCTCAGTGACTGAAAAAATGAGGAAACTACTCTCCCGCCCTTTTCTACCTCGCTGTACTGACCAGTGAGTCCTACGGGGGGCGCTGCGTCTCCATTTATTTTTTTATTTTTTATTTTTGGAAGGAGCGCGCTGTGAACAGAGAAGCAGCTTTTTTGTGGCGAAACTAAAAGCCCCCCCAAAGCCTGAACCAGCCCAATGAATTAAACGCAACTTTACATGAGGTAAATACCGAGAAGAGATGCGATGTACTTCTGAAGTGAGTCGTGTTTTGTTGGGGCAGTTTTAAGCTGTTACTTTAGTCGGATACAGGGATGTTCAGTATCGCCAAGTTGCTTCGTGTGGGACGAAGATTTTTTTTATTTTTTTTAATAACTTATAGCGGCATCTGGAAACGACCGTGTCGCGTTGGATCTCTACAGTCGTCCAAGTACTTTCGTGCGACCTAAAGTTCAGATACTTTTCTCGGCTCGCACTTTTGCGTTTAAACCGGCCGTTTTAACGCTAAAAAGCCGTATCGTGCTCCGCGCTCGGTGTCAGTGCTGTGTGAAACCCGAGCTAATAGTTTGCGGCCTAGCGCGCTGTTTCCGAGGCCTGTGCGTGTAGCCGCTTTCTTCCTCACACACTTTGCCTCGAAATTCGCCCGTTTCTGGACGCTTCGAAGACAAGACGTTGTGGGACCACGTACGGTTCCGCCGAAGCCTGCGGAACGGACGCGGGATAACCCAGAAAGTGCCGTTTCTGAGCACACGCTTGCTAGTTAGCACTCCGGCTACCTCGTTAGCCTTGGGGCTATGTTTGCGAGTGTTTGGGCCGGCCGCGAACGGGTCCGACGGACACAGGCAACGGGCGCCGCTCTCGGTTAACGCGACGCGGGCCGAACCTGCGTTTTGCCGAGCGAATATTGTCTTTAAAAGGCGTTCTTGTGGAAAGTGCGGGTGGTTCTGTGACTGAACTTTTGTTTTCCCACCCATAGAGGCCAGTAGAGGACCGTTTGGAGAGTCGACGGTAACGGCATGGAGTTCCCGCAGCACCAGAAGGCGCCGGCGGACGGAAAAATCATTTATCCGCTCGGCGTGAAAGAGATCACGGACAAAATCAGCAACGATGAAGTGGTTAAACGGTTGAAGGTAAGAGCGTTAACGTGCTCTTCGGCCTAAAACGTCCTCAAAGTCCTCACACTGGACTTCTTGATCATGAACGGTTGTATTTAAGCTACTTGTAGTCTGAGAGGCTTTAAACAAGTGGTTTGTGTTCTTCCTACTAAACAGTTCATGCAAATAATCACAGGTCGAGTCCCTCTGCAACCCTGTCCAAATAAGCTCTGTATACAAGTACGGTGGTGCTTGAACGTCAACGAATCCCAATCAGATGTCATACAAATCCTAAAAGTATGTTAATCTCTATGGGACTCGAATCACAAAGACGTGTAAAAGTACGAACAGCTGTTGAGATGATCAGGCTTGGAAAGGTTACAGAACCATCTCAAAAGAGTTTGGACCCCATCAGCTTTGTCAGAGAGGTCGTAGGCAAATTGGGGAAAGTCCCGACCGAGATTAGTCCAGGAGAGAGGCAAATAAAAGGTCCAAAGGAACCCAGGGTCACTTCTAAGCAACTAAAGGCCTCTCACATTGGCTAATGTTAATGTTCTGTAGTATCAATAGAACACTTTTGTTTTTGCTCTCCAAAAACAAAATAAACAAAAAAGTTGCTGCCCATCGCCCCCTCTAGGGTTGTTCCTGCCTTGCGCCCGGTGCTGCCGACCAGGCGCAGATTCTTATCGCCACCCTGACCAGGATTAAGCGGATAAGAACGCGAACGAGTGACTACTGGAAAAGCGTTTTGTGGATCATTGAGCCCAAAATGGAGATTTTTGTTTTAAGTAATGAGCATTATTTCTGGCGAAAGAAAACATTCCAGCATAGGAGCCTTTATGCCATCTGTGAAACATGGTGATGGTAGGATCATGTTTTTTTTTACTTGTTTTGCTGCATTTTGGATGGAACGATGAATTCTGAATTATAGCAGCAAATTCTGAGGGGGGGATATCTCTGTATCTGGATGTCTGTCCATGAACTGAATCTAAACACTCAAGTCATTTTACCAAAAATCTCTTTAAAAAAAAAGAGTTGAGTTCATATTTTGGAACGGCCAAGTCAAAGTCCTGACCTAAATCTAATAGGAACGTCTTGGAAGCTAATCAGAGTTGAAGCTGTTCTGTACGGAGGAATGAGCTACAAACATCTCCGAGCTAACTGACCAGCAGTTGGTTCACTTAGTTTTGCACCTCGTCATATTGGATCATTTCCCCCAATAAATAAATGAGTGTTATAGTTTTATCTTGTTTGTTTTATTGTCTTCTTTATTTGCTGTTGGGATCTGTGTGACAGTGTGAAGTTTTAGGCCAGATTTATGCAGAAATATGGAAAATTGTAAAGGGTTCCCAAACTTTCAAACACCACCGCATGCTTCTCTCTTATGCCCACACGTTTAGGGAATGAGAAACTGTCTTTTGTGCGACGGCGCATCGTTTCCTGAGCAGGACCACGGTTGTGAGCAGGACCACAGTTGGGTCATTGATTGAGGCCTTCAGCCACAGTTGTTGGATTGTAAGATTGTAGTAGTTACAGGTCTACCAAGCAGGCACTTTCTCACCGGAGTGACTTATTCTGAATTCTTGCCTGTTTCTGAAATGTTCGCGCTGCAGAAACTGGGTGGTGCTTGGCTTACGTCACCAAGTTCAGTTGGATTTCATGTTCAGGTTAGGCCAGGGCTCGGACTTGGCCACTCGAGGACGTTGACTTTCATCTTTTAGCCCCTACGTGTTTTGTTTTGGTTTTTCCCTGGGCTCTGTGTTTAGGGTTGTTGACGTTCTGGAGGCTGAACCTATCAGTTCAAAGTTCAACCCTGGTCTCATCTGACCCTAAAGCCTTCAGCCTGTATTGGAATCTGTGTTGATATCCACTGTTGTCCACTGGAATCGTATCGTCCATAACAAGCTTGGAAGTCGTTCAAATTCACCACTGGCCTCTTGGTAACCTCCTCAATCGCCATCCAATGTAGCCACTTCTTAATAATGCCCTGAACAGCACCCCATGGGATAGTTAAGGCCTCTGAAATCATGTTTTGTCCTCCTAGCTTATTATATGCACTTTTTATATCACGAGAACGTCAACATGTTTTATAACGCTAACATCAATTTCCCAGCTACTGTTTTTCTTCAGCTTCTCTTAACGTGGCTCTTGGGTGTAAATAAGAGTAAAATCCCCGCCCACTCCATTTGAGGTGTGCAGCTTGGGGGTTTGTTTTCCTTTAGTAGTGTTGGTTCTATAATGATAGCGTCTAATTGCTCTGCTCTATTGGATCGAGATCTGATTTTTCGTTTGAGCTGCGGAGGTAGCCATCAGGGGGGTGCACATGGTCAGCAGCGGTACTCAGGCGGGCTGTGGGGTTTAAGCGGTGCTCGGTGCTGTTCAGGGGTTCGGAGTGCGCCAGGATGGCGTCTATACTTGGTAGACACGAGTGGCACCCGCTGCTGCTGTAGCCCATCTGCGTCAAGGTTTGACGTGTCGTCAATGTGGCATTTTCACCCAGAGAACTGTCCGCACTGGATATCCTCCCTTTTTCGGACCCTTCTCTGTAAACCTTAGTGCCCTGCCACGTTGAAAGTAACTTAAATCACCTTTCTTCGCCGTTCCAATGCTCAGCTTAGGAAATGAAAGTAGCCTAACACACACCCAAAGTGAAAACGGGAGCAAAGGTTTGCAAGGTCACTCCCTGCTGTGGGCTGCTTTGTTTTAAAAGTGCCTTGAGCCAAGACTGCTGAGCCTCCACTGAGAGATCAAGTGAAGCTTTGGAAGCTTTCGTCCTTGGCGCAGCGTCATTATGGTACCGTAGGTGCAGAGGCTCTTCACAGTCCTGGAACTCGAGGGGGTTTGGTGCCTAAAAGAAGGCAGACTGGTTATAAGACGAGACCTGGTGGATCCCGAAGGTTTCCCCTTATCCGATTACTCGAGTGCATGTAAACCCGTCGATCGGATTACTAAACTAATATTTTTTCCACCATGTAAACGCACTCCTACTCAATAGCCTTTCTCGGGTTCCTTTCCCTGCCCCCTGTTCAAACTAATCTGCCCAGAATCGTTCCATCCCCCACCATGTGCACGGCCCCTCTGCTGAAGGAGGAGTGGCTCAGATGGCCGGACGCCTCTGTGTACGTTCCAGCCTATGAAAGCGTCTTTTCACCGGGAGACGCAAGACGGCGACGCCCGTCTTTGCGGTGCCAGGGAGATGTTGGCCACGCTCCGGTATTCCCTCCCTCCCTCCCGTCACTTGGAATATCTTCAGGATTTATTTTACAGTTCGAATGGCTTTCCTTTTTTTTAGTCATCCCAGTTCTTCCAGACAGTGTTATTTGTATTATTGTCCATTTTTAATTCCGTAGATATTTCTGAAAGGCACAGAGCGGGCTTGGAAGGACCATTAGTAGTTTCGAGTGATTATCTTTTAGTAAAATCCGTTCTTTTTACTTAGAAACATGAATGAGAACCAGAATGAACCAGATAATGCGTTTCAGAATCTCCCCAATATGTTCAACAGCGATGTTTAGTTCCTGGGTTACCAGAGCCGGTGCCAAATGAAATGTCACAGTCAATGGAAACAGAACCTGAATAAAGCCAAGTCTATAGAATAAGTGGACCTGCTGACCGTCTCAGTTAGGCTCGTACACATGCGTAGACTGAGAAAACGGATTGAAGTCGGGTAACTGGTGTACCTGCTGTGAGAAATCCGATTACTGGGATTAAAATCCAGCTCTCTTTATCGGTGCATGTAACTGCACTCACTGACCAAAGTGTCTCCGTACCATCAAGTACTGAAAAATTGAAACACTCAAAATAGGAAAGAAATAAATCAATTTATTTTCGGTACCTTACAGTCATTAGGCTCTTAATAGATAAATGAGAGCTGAAGCTTTGTTAGGTCTGGGCAAAACAAGTAAAGAGAAATGCCTGCAGCTGTGTTGGTGTGTGCTTACTGTTTTAGAGGCTGAGCAGGTCTCGGCGGTCTAAAGTACAGCTCTGTTACAACAGCACAGCAGTTCCTGCTGCAGTAACTTCCTCCAGGTAGTAAAGCTGCCATTCAGAGATTAACTACTTGAGAGCAGCACGGAAACAAACACACAAAGGTTTTTTAGCTGTAGCACAGCGTGTGGCTTCTTTCTTTTGGAAGAGACAGGTAGCTGCCGAGGTGTTGGTGTTCGTAGTGAAGTGTCTGTGACATGCTATGATCAAAACCAGCGTAGGACCTTCAGTCTGTCTAAGCAGCACTTTTTAGGGCGGTCATTTTGAGAGCCTGTTGCTTTACGTGAGAAAATAGTGAGTTGGTACTTGCTCAAAACGGGGTTTGTAATCGTCAAGTGATGTCTCAAGTGGAGAGAGTATTTACACGTTTTTGTTCTCTAGAAACAAGCAGTGCATTGCCCGGTTTAAACGTGAGAAAATAGTGAGTTTTGGTAACCCTTTTAGCGTTTGGGGCCGTCAAGAAAACGGGGGTATTTTTTAAATCGTCACTTGATGTGTCCAGGTCAATTGGAGAAGCAGTATTTCACTTTTACAACGGTTTTTGTTTGCGTCCTAGAAACAAGGGCCAAGTGCATTTAAAAACTTTTAGGATTTGTTTAGTTTTTAAGTTTAAGCCATTTTTGTTCTCATTTTTGTTTAAAACTTGATATTAATTTTATTAATCAGGTGGCCAAAAAAAAAATAAATCGCATTACGTGCGCATTGTGCATTGAAATTTTTGTGAAACCTTTAGAATTGCTCTGGGATTTCTGGTCTGTTTTGGGGTCCCTGCATAAATATTAACTAAAACAACATCCAGATTTTCACACCAAAAAGAAAGAGAGGGGAAAGTCTAAAAGTAGAATAAAGAAAACCCATATAAGTTTAAAGACAAATGAGGGAAAAAAAAGGACACAAAAAATATTTACTATTATACTTGGTCATTTATTTATTGAGGAAAATGATCCATATATTACATATTAGTGAGTGACAAAAGTATGTGACCACCCTTGTGCCTTTCAGTATTTGGTGTAGGGGGGGGACCCCCCCCTGTTGCAGACCACATAAACTGCAGCTAAACGTTTTTTCCTGTAGCTGTTTGATTTTGATGAAATCATCCCCCCTGCACCGACGAAAGGGGAGGTTAGGAAGGGGTGGCAGAGAGCCAGGAAAGGGGGGGAAAAAAAAAAAAAAGGAGGGGGGGGAAAGACTGGGGCGGGAGAGAGGGGGGAGACGGGAGACCATAGAGGGGGGGGGGAAGGGGAGGCGTGGGGGGAAGGGGGGGAGGGGGAGAAGCGGACGGCGGGTGGGGCAACGGTGGGGGAGACAAGAAAGGCGCATCGGGGTACCTGACGAAGGGTTGAAATAAAGAGGCGCGATAAGAAGACCCGGCTGGAGGATTTTAAAATAAGCGACCATTTTCTCCCGTAACGGAGACAAAAGCCTTCAATCTCCCTGGGGAATGTTTTGGTGTTTTTGGTGGGTTTCCCCCCTCGAACATAAGTTAGCTGGCTCGCCTGGGGTCCAAAGGTCCTTCCCCCAGGGGCTCCAAGAACATTTTTTATTCCATTGGATTAAGTAAAAGTAAAGGTCCAAGGACTTTGGCCTTTGGCCCAGGTGTTTCAATGTAAAGTCCAAAAAACATGAACTTTAATATAAATACTTTTATTAATTAAATTATATAATTAAAAATATATGAAAATTCTTCCCTTTTTTAATAAAAAGGATTAAAAAAAATCTTTCCCTTTATACCTTTAATTCTTCTTTACTCTTTAACTTTAAAAAAAAAAACCCATTCTTTGGTAGAACGACCTTTGTGTGTGCTTAGGGTCTTGTCCGGTGTCCTCCGTCCTTGTTTTGCCAATTGGCTTGTGTGCTGACATGACCCACCTTGCCCCCCACCTTCGGCCTCCCCCCTTTGGGCCGTCGTAGGGATCTCACTACTTTGAGATTTCAGTTCAATGGACAGAATGTTGCGGGTACAATGTTCCTTTTAGAATGCCCTCTGATAAATCCATTCAGAATGTTTCATTCAATTTTCCAGCAATTGATGGCAAGAAGCCGCGTCTGGGGCTTGGGGCCGCCCGCGAAAAATTCCAGCAGCAAAACAACGCAAAACACACTTGCAAAAAATTAGTCGCTTCATTACCCACCCCAGAACGAGTGTGAAAGGGGGGCGGGTCTTGAGGGAGGGGAAAGTGGGGGTAAGCAAGGCCGGACGGAGGCGCGGCCGTAATCAAAAAAAACAGAGTAAAGAAAAGGGGGGAGGGGGAGAGGATTCTCCAGTATAGGTGTCAATAGTCAAAACGTGAAAAAAAGAAAGAAACAAAACCAAAAAAACTCCATAGGGGGAAAAAACACTGATTGGAAGAACAAAGAAAACAAAAACAACTAGGAATTGTCATAAAGCACATACAAAAAACAAAAAAAGAGTACAATCAGGAAAGAGGGCCAGTCAAAAACTAGGGCAAGGAAACATCAAAACAATAAAAAAAAAAATCAATCAAAAAAAAGCAACACCATCAAAGGTCCGGGTCATCTACAAAAACACATAAACTATTCTGAAGGCCAAGCAAAACCCAGCAAAACGCAAGTAAAAACACAAAAACAGGAGAAACACCAAAACGGATCATAAAACCGCGGACAAGGGTGAACCAGACACCTTCACCCTCTAAACAGGTTTAACGCTACGCCCCCCACCCTCCCCCCCCCTTCCTCCTGCTACCCCCGCTCAAGGTTTTCACAAAGATGGGGAATAATGTTCTTATGCTGGAATGCAGTGTTTTTCCTTTCGCTCTCACAAAACATAACAAACAAACAACCCCTGGTTGGTTCTTAGCTGTTTTTTCTTTTTAAAAAAAAATAAAATTTTGTCTTTTAAAAAAATAAACCACAGAAAAGTTTCTATTGTTTGGGGTCTCATCCCGTCCACAAAACATTCTTCCAATAGGCCTTCTGGCTCGTCCCCACCTTGAACTTTAGAGCAAACTGCGACGAGCAGCAACTGTTTTTCTTTTTTGGGAGAGCAATGGATTTTCTCCCTTGGGCAAGCCCCTGCCATGCACCCAACCATTTTGGTTGTTGCGAGTGTTTCTTCTGATGGTGACTCATGAACATTATAACATTAAAGCCAATGTGAGAGAGGCCTTCCAGTTTGCTTATAGTTACCCTGGGTCCCCTTTATTTTTGGAGCCGCTAAAATGTCAATCATGGGCCAAACTAAGTTCCCAGGCAACAGATAAGGGACATACGCTGGGGTGACCTCGCCAACTATTACACGCCTTGCTCTTGGAGTGATCTTTGTTGGTCGACCACTCCTGGGGAGGGTAACAATGGTCTTGAATTTCCTCCATTTGTACACAATCTGTCTGACTGTGGATTGGTGGAGTCCAAACTCTTTAGAGATGGTTTTGTAACCTTTTCCAGCCTGATGAGCATCAACAACTCTCTTTCTGAGCTCCCCCGAAATCTCCTTTGTTCGTACCATGATACACTTCCACAAAATGTTGTGAAGAGCAGACTTTGATAGATCCCTGTTCTTTCAATAAAACACCAAAAGATCCTTAAAAGCTACACATCATGCCGAGATCCAAAGAATTTCAGGAACAATTGAGAAAAAAAAGTCATTGAGATCTAACAGTCTGGAAAGGGTTATAAAGCCATTTCTAAAGCTTTGGGACTCCAGCGAACAATACAGGTAAACGATAAAACAGGGTGCCCACTCACACCTGATTGGCATCTCATTGACTGAAACACTTGACTCTAATTACACCTTCAAAGTAACTGCTAATCCTAGAGGTTCACATACTTTTTCCACTAATATGTAATATTGGATCATTTTCCAATAAATAAATGACCAAGTATAATATTTTTGTCTCATCTGTTTAACTGGGTTCTCTTCATCTACTTTTAGAACTTGTGTGAAAATCTGATGATGTTTTAGGTCAAATTTATGCAGAAATGTGGAAAATTCTAAAGGGTTCACAAACTTTCAAGCATCACTATATATTGGCCATCGGTCACCCTGCTCTCTAAATATCAGCGTTGGCCATTAATTAAAAAAAAAAAAAAACCAAAAAAACCAAATCGGTCGACCACTACTACTGACTTGCACTTGCTGCATGAGAGACCGTTGAGATTCTATCTAAGGAATCGACTCCAACTAGCTTGAGGACGACTCCTAGGTGTAAGGTCCTTGAGTCATGGAGTCAACTCTTGATAGTGACTCGGACGCATTTGATTTCCTGCTCAGTTGGTGGTGAAGACCTACATGGACATGGACCAGGATTCGGAGGAGGAGAAGCAGCAGTACCTGGCCCTCGCTCTACACCTGGCCTCCGAGTTCTTTCTGCGGAACCCCAACAAAGACGTGCGCCTGCTCGTGGCCTGCTGCCTCGCCGACATCTTCAGGATCTACGCCCCCGAGGCCCCCTACACCTCCCATGACAAGCTGAAGGTCCGTACGAGCCCGGGTGTCTGTTACTAACGAATAAGCACTCACGGGGTCAGCGTTTGACGACTTGCTCTTTTGTCTGCATGTAGGAAATCTTCCTGTTCATCACGCGTCAGCTCAAAGGTCTGGAGGACACCAAGAGCCCCCAGTTCAACCGGTACTTCTATCTACTGGAGGTGAGGATGCTGGTGTTGTTTTTTTAAGACAATTGAATACTTCAGTCAGTTGTAAATTCCGTACCGAAGGATTTATCCAGACAGTTTTTTTTCCTTCTAAGCTTTTCTTATTTACATCCTTGATGTGCTGGTTGGCTTTGATAATATACTCGTCTTCTGTTCTGTGTTTTCTCAGTATATTTCCAGTTTTATGTATTCTGTTTGTTTCTTCTTATAAATGTAAGACGAGCCAAGTGCTTGATGTCCATCTGCTGTCTTGAGCTGAGGACGGTGTGTTATTTAGGACCTAAACGAGCCGGCTCCGACTCTAATATTTGACCACCAGCAAGTTTCCTCTCTCTTTTTCCGCAGAACCTGGCGTGGGTGAAGTCGTACAATATATGCTTTGAACTGGAGGACTGTAACGAGATCTTCATTCAGCTCTTCAAGACTCTCTTCTCTATCATCAAGTAAGCACCTGTTCTGTTGCTCTTTGTGGGTCTGGTCCTTCCTGTCCTCTGAACCGATTTCAATGCAGCTGCTTTACCAGCCACTCGCGACTGACTCGTCCCAAACGAGTCCCTGGAAGTGTTGGGTGCGAAATCGGCCTCAGTTAAGGGGACTGTCACTAGTCGGACGTTTTGGATTTGGATCTCTGTGACTGCTGCCGCCGGTCTCGTCTAAACCCCGCTGACGGGAGGAGCGTGATGGGTGGCGCCAAACGGCGGGCACAGCTATTGAGCAATGGCGTCTGGAGGCACAGGCCGCCAACGATGCCGCCCTCGGCCCTCTGCTCACCCTCCCACTCTCCTCTCCAACCGCAGCTCCAACCCCCAGAAAAGTACTCCCTCTACAGACTCACTTTTAACCCTTTAATACCTCCCCTGACATCTTGGAGACGAAATCCAGCTGCAGGTTCGAACCAGATCTGTGCATAAGGGCCTGTGTTCCAATACAGTACATTTCCGTGTAAGGCATGTTGGCGGACGCCCTATCCAGAGCGACCTTATTCAGGGCCTTGCCCAGGGAGCCAACAGTGGCAGAGGTGGGATTTGAACCCTGGTCCTATAGACCGCTAGGCTACCACCGCCCCTGATCACATTTGAACAGTCCATCCTGAGCTGTCCACTTTTTTCCCGTAATAATGAAGTGAAATCATGATACTGGTTGCCATGTCTTGCACTCTTGTGCGGCGTGCTGTTAATTTCTGACGCGTCCCTTAATTTTCCTCCGTCCTCAGTAACAGCCATAACCAGAAGGTGCAGATGCACATGCTGGACCTGATGAGCTCCATCATAATGGAGGGTGACGGCGTGACCCAGGAGCTGCTGGACACCATCCTCATCAACCTCATCCCCGCACACAAGGTGACCTGCTCTCTAGGCCTAACGAGCTTAATCAGATCTCTGGAGCCCAGCGTAGACGTGTGGTTTAATGGGTGAAACGTTACGCGCGGTAGTTACAGCGGTCTGTCTTTATCGGTGCAGAACCTGAATAAGCAGGCGTACGACCTGGCCAAGATGCTGCTCAAGAGGACCGTGCAGACCCTCGAGTCGTGCATTGCTTCAGTAAGTTTTCTCACTCTATATATAGGTGTGTGTATGTATATACAGTGGGCAAAAACAGTATTTAGGGTAGTCAGCCACTGATTGTGCAAGTTCTCCTACTTAGTTGAAGTGTACCTATGATGAAAATTACAGACCCCCTCTCATCTTTCTAAGTAGGAGAACTTGCACAATCAGTGCTGGCTAAATACTTTTTTGCCACACTGTATAGATAGATACACACAAACAGGATTTTACCTTCATGCGAATGAATGCCATCTCATTTCTCATCCTCTCTTATCCCCCCCCCAGTTCTTTAACCAGGTGCTGGTGATGGGTAAGTCCTCCGTGAGCGATCTGTCCGAGCACGTGTTCGACCTCATCCAGGAGCTGTTTGCCATCGACCCTCTGCTGCTCGTGTCCGTCATGCCGCAGCTCGAGTTCAAGCTGAAGGTAAGTGGCAATCCTGTAACTAGGGGTCAGCGGCTTTAGGCAACATTCACGTGTGAGCCTAGTGATTTTGACCGCTGCACCACTTTGACGCGCATTGGTCTGGAGAGTTTTCTTCTCATGTAATCTTTTCATATTGAATGTTTAATGGGAAAGTTTTATATTGCCCGATGGTGCGAATGCCACAGCCTGTTTGGGTATTGTTGCTCACCATGTGCATGTGCAGTACCGCAGAATAACTTGTCTTGTCTCCATTTCCAGAGCAACGATGGGGAAGAACGACTGGCAGTCGTCAAGCTGTTGGCTAAGCTCTTCGGAGCCAAAGACTCGGAGCTGGCCACCCAAAACCGGCCTCTCTGGCAGTGCTTTTTAGGAAGGTAGGGCGACCCGGAGCGGGACGAGACCGGCTGGGTTAGAGTGTGTTTTAAACAGATCTGTCTGGTTGTCTCTTAAGGTTTAACGATATCCACGTCCCCGTGAGGCTGGAGTCGGTGAAGTTTGCCAGCCACTGCCTCATGAACCATCCGGACCTGGCCAAAGATCTAACAGGTCTGTGTGTGTGGGTGTGGTGTCTAATTAATTTTGGCACTTTACAGTATTGGTCATGTTATATTTCTGAATATCAGGCAGATACTTGAAGGTGAGGTCACACGACCCCGAAGAAGCGATCCGGCACGACGTCATCGTCACCATCATCAACGCCGGGGAAGAAGACCTGAACCTGGTCCAACGACCAGCTGCTGGGCTTTGTGCGCGAGACGAGGATGCTGAGACAAGAGGGGTGAGGAGCGAGAGGAGACCGGTCCTAAATCGGACCCAAATCCCAGCCTGGTCCTATATCAGCCTGTCTATACAGAAAGGCCCAGAAAGGCGTTTCCGTGACTGCTCTTTAAACCCCCCTCAGGAGCCAACTCGCTTTGGTTGCTCGGGCTAAGTCATAAGAGCAGCTTTAGCAAGAAAATGCTCAGCTAACAAACTAATGGAGTTGTTTGGGATCCTGTCGCAAATAACGGCTAAACCTTCCTAGAAAAGGACTGTTTTGTAAGAGTTAATCCCTCTTTCTTTTAGGAAGTTCCGTGCTCAGTCCAGCTTTGCCATCGATAATATGTGGAGTATGTGCCATTGACCACAGCTTAGCTCTTCGGTTCGGCGTAATGCCAGCAGATCCGGTGCTTTTGCGAGAACAAAATGGTTCCATTTTAGAAGGATGTGTTCTCGGTACAGTGGCCGTTTGAATTTCCAGGTTTTTGACTCTAGGCAGCTCACAGGACCAAAAAATCGTTACAGCAGCCTGTAGGTTTCTTTATTGTCACAATCGATTTTTTTGGCTCGTAATATTGCTTTTTGGTAGTATAAACTACAATCTCCGGTCCCTGTAGATGTCAGTTTTGATGAGTTGGTTTGTCTGCTGAGTTCTGGACGCACCGGTTTGCTCTTCAGAAAAGCCCACGGCAGGTCATGGTTTTTTCAGCCCCCGCTATTTTTGTGTTTGCAGTGGCGCGTTCCGGAAGGAGGCCATGATGGGGCCTTGTGCTCAGCTCTCTACAAGAAGTACACCTCCCTATCTGCCTGCCCACCACGAGGCGGGTAAAGAGTCGGCCCAGAAAATCAGCTGGATTAAGGACAAGCTGTGCTGCAGCCTATCTACTACCAGAACAGCATTGATGACGACAAGTAAGATGCTGAGATGGTCTTTTCCTTCTTCCTTTAAGTTACTGTTTGACTCGACCTGAGTAGTATTAGATTTTAATTTCCTCGGAACGATTTAGCTACGTGAAATTGATATCGGGGCCAGAAAAAGGAGGAAAAACATTTTCAATATTCGATATTTGGTCGCTATCAGATGGAAACTGCACTAATAATCAGGATTTCTTGACTTTTCATGGGCTTTTTGATGTTGTCTCAGGTGTGTTGGTGGAGAAGATCTTTGCACCAGTTTCATGGTTCCTCAACAGTCTGGAGACGGAGGAGAAGATGAAGTGTCCTGTATTACCTGTACGCCTGTCTGGACACCCAACGCGGTCAAGTAAGTCGGGGGGTGGGGGGGGGGAACGTCGCCGGTGTGATTCATGTTGTGTCAGCCGGTGCGATTGTGACCGGCGTTGTCTTTGTGTTAGGGCGTTTTTTGAACGATCTAGATTTGCTCATAACGAGATGTGGAATGGCCAGAACATGCTGAGAGGCCTCGTGTGAGAGAACTCCTGGACCTGCACAAGCTGCCCACGGTGCGACTCGGTCAGCTTTCTGTTCTGCCCTTGAAGAGTCGGGCGTTCTAGTAATTGGTGTATTTTTTATCTCCCAATACAGTCCGAAGCGAACACGACGGGCCATGTTGGGAAGCTCATGACCATCGCCAGTGAGTGCATACGTTTCTGAGCAATTCGTGCATTTTTGTCGAGTCCGCTTCGCCCCTCGTGACCCGCCTTCCTCTCTCACCTGTCTCTCAGAGAACCTGCCCGATCCGGGCAAAGCTCAGGACTTCATGAAGAAGTTCAACCAGGTCCTGGGTGAAGACGAGAAGCTGCGCCTGCAGCTCGAGCAGCTCATCAGCCCGACCTGCTCCTGCAAGCAGGCCGAGCAGTGCGTGGTGAGTTTTTGTTTTTTACTTGCAGAGTGGTCTGAGGGGGGAAAAAAAAAAAAAGAGCAAACGTCCTGGGTTCAAGCTGATAAAGGCAACAGTAATGCAAATAACCAGCCGTTACAGCCAAAAACCTTGAAGCAGATAGGCTACAGGAGTAGAAGACCACACCGGGTGCCCCCTCCGGTCAGCTAAGAATGGGAAACCGAGACTACAGTTCACACAGGTTGCCCGATTTGTCCCGAATTTGCCCTAAAAGCACACGCGACCGGTGGCGTAATGGTGCGCGGTGCTGTCTTGGTGCGCTTCTCAACAGAAAGTGGGTTCGGGTTGTGGTTCCTGTGTGTCTGTCCGGCATTTTGAGTGACGCGTTGTCTTTTTGGGGGGTGGGGCTAAACAGAGAGAGATCACGCGCAAGCTGACGTACCCCAAGCAGCCCACCAACCCCTTCCTGGAGATGGTGAAGTTTCTGCTGGAGAGAATCGCACCGGTGCACATAGACTCCGAGGCCATCAGGTACTGCTCGTCTGTTATTTAGCTATTTTATGTAGAGCTGTTCAGAGGTTTTAATTCCGTCTGAAAGCGTGTTAGATCTCCTGTGCTTGCTGTACTGGATTCAGACGTATTGAGGTCCTGGTTTATGGGACTGCAGAGCTCTTTCGAGGCAAAGCCACCTACTGGTGACGGAGCGTAGCTGCAGGTAGTGTAGCGGTAATAAGCGAGTGTTTGTTCTGTTTAGCGCGCTGGTGAAGCTCTTAAACAAGTCCGTTGAGGGCACTGCTGATGACGACGATGAGGGCGTGACCCCTGATGCTGCCATCCGTGCCGGACTGGAGCTGCTCAAGGTGAGCGCAAACACAGACTTGTGTCGATACGCCATTAAGAAGCCCCTGCCTGTCCTTCACCTGTCCTGTGCCGGATGCGTTCAGACGGGCCGGTTAATAGTCTGAATAGGCCGCCTTAGCTTTTTTTTTTGTTATGGATGCACAAAGTGAAAGACTGCTTTCATGTGACATGTAATATATTGCGTATAGCCTTTTAGATCCTGATCCTAGAACCTGGTTGCCAAGAGCTCTGGTGCTGTTTGGTAAATGATGGTGACTTTCCCTAGCGCCTGTTGCGAGCACCGGTATCTCGTTCAGGGGTTCCCCGCTGTAACCCGCGTCTCTCGCCCTTCAGGTTCTGTCCTTCACCCACCCCACAGCATTCCATTCGGCCGAGACGTACGAGTCTCTGCTGCAGTGTCTGAAAATGGAGGACGACAAGGTGGCGGAGGCGGCCATCCAGATCTTTAGGAACACCGGGCAGAAGATCGAGAGCGAGCTGCCCCACATTCGATCGTAGGAGAACGCAACCATGCACGAACTATATATATTTATGTTATATAATAGTGAGTGAGTGAGTGTGTGTGTGTGTGTGTGTGTGTGTGTGTATATGTGTGTGTGTGTATATGTATGTATGTGTATATATATATATATATATATATATATATGAGGCAGCTTTTCACTATATTATGAATTGAACTAGGATGATCGGAACATTCAATGCTCAAAGCCTCAACAGTTTTTTTTTTTTTTTGTTTGTTTTTGGTAGGACTTTAATTCCTATTCTGCACCAAAAAGCCAAAAGAGGGACCCCGCACCAAGCCAAACAGGCGGTGCACTGCATCCACGCCATCTTCCATAACAAAGAGGTCCAGCTGGCGCAGATCTTCGAGGTAATCCACCGAATTCGCTCACCCTGAACTTTCTCCCGTTATGCAACGTTACTAACGGGTGACCTCCTCTGTCGCCCCGCCTCCTTTCAGCCGTTGTCTCGTAGCCTGAACGCCGACGTGCCCGAGCAGCTCGTCACGCCGCTGGTGTCTCTCGGGCACATCTCCATGCTGGCTCCGGACCAGTTTGCGTCCCCCATGAAGTCCATCGTAGCCAACTTCATCGTGAAGGACCTGCTGATGAATGACCGGGTGAGTGCTTCATTAAGGCTTTATAGTGCTTCTGATCCTCGTGCCCTCTCCTTATCTTTCTCTCTCTCTGTCACTTCCAGTCTGTGGGCAGCAAGAACGCCAGGCTTTGGACGACGGATGATGAAGTGTCCCCTGAAGTCCTGGCCAAGGTTTGTGTTTAAGGCATTAAATATACCCACGTTAGGTCCCGGTGCTATCTAGCTTTCGTTGATCTTTTTGCAGTGCTTCCCTTTGTGGCGCTGCAGATGTGTATTGAATAAAATCCAAAAGCTTCTGTTTTCAAATATAAAGGATTCTGCACGCTCTAAACACATAGAACCGCACCAGGGTTGCCAGATCCCACCAGAAAACAAGCAGGTCAGCGGATACGAGCCCAAAAGGAGCGAATTGGCTCAAAAAAATTAAGAAGCCCAATACAGGCAATCTAGTACAGTGTAAGAGCGACCATTTGATCTTATATATATTCTTTTTAACTTTAAGGGTTGAACAAAACCAACCTGCAGGAATATTGGACAGAGTGTAAGTAACCCTGATGTCGAAACAAGCCCCAAAAACCTGAACCTACCAACATTTGTAGGAGACTTTATAGGTGAATGAGCCCTTAGTCGCTTAGAATGGGCAGACCTGGCAACCATGGCGCAGTTACAAGTACTTGAGGACCTTTTGTTGGCATGCATGACTGCAGCTCATTAATGCTACACCTCAGGCTAAACTTCACTCCGGTAACCTGTTCTGGCTCGTTTGGCTTTTCAAGTAAAAGTTGCCAGTTTTGTCGAAAAGCAGTAAAACGTCTGAAAAAATGGTCTTCACTAGTTCAAATTCCAGGTTTTCCTACCACTGTAGGGACATTTGGTTCTCATGGAGCCTCTGCCGAGCTGGCTGTTTATCCATCCTAATACCCACGACCTCCACTGCGTTCTGTTTGCTCTCCCGTTCCAGTTCAGGCCATCAGCTGCTTGGTTCGGGTGGTTGCTGGGGATGAAGAACAACCAGTCCAAGTCGGCCAACTCGACGCTCCGGCTGCTCTCGGCCATGCTGGTCAGCGAGGGAGACCTAACGGAGCAGAAGAAGATCTGGTAGGTCCGAGGGTCCGGTTTGGCTTTTCAAATAGAGAGAGGATTTGTTTTGATTCGGACCGCGTCCTGTCTGTGCAGCAAATCGGACATGTCTCGGCTAAGACTGGCGGCGGGTAGTGCCATCTTGAAGCTGGCGCAGGAACCCTGCTACCACGACATCATCACGCCCGAACAGTTCCAGCTGTGTGGACTCGTAATCAATGTGAGGCCCGGGAACCAAATAATCTGTGTGTGTGTGTGTGTAATGTCGGCTCTATAACGGAACCTGTTCTCGTACAGGACGAGTGCTACCAGGTTCGTCAGATATTCGCCCAGAAGCTTCACATGGCTCTGGCGAAGCTGCTGCTGCCCCTCGAGTACATGGCCGTGTTCGCTCTGTGCGCCAAGGACCCGGTCAAGGAACGGCGCGCCCACGCCAGACAGTGCCTCCTCAAGAACATCAGCGTCCGCAGGGAATACATCAAACAGAACCCGATGGCGCAAGGTGAGAGGGAACCTGTCCCGCTTGCATCTGTTTGAAACCTCGGAATGCCAGCTTTATCGGTTCTGACTAAGTGAAAGTAAAAGTTTACCACCCATAGACTATATATGAGATGTATTTATATAATATGCCTATGATCGAGAGCTAGTCCTCCTCCTTTTGAGATTGGCATAGCATTTGTGGCCGTGACGGGGTGCACGTGGTCGGCACCAGTACTCGAACAGGATGTTGCGTTCAAACCATGACTGACTGTTATTAACAGGTCCAAAAGTCGGCTAAATCTAAAGTGTCCTTGTTCCTTCTCCAGAGAAGCTCCTGTCACTTCTGCCCGAGTACGTGGTGCCGTACATGATCCACTTGCTGGCACACGATCCGGACTTCACCAAACCGCAGGAGTTGGAACAGTTACGAGATATCAAAGAGTGAGTTCCTCTCTCTGGCTCGCACCGTGCGATGTGTGCAGGCTTCTAACCTCGCTTTGTTTTGCTTCACCTCTCTCACCAGGTGCTTGTGGTTCATGTTAGAAGTGCTGATGACGAAGAACGAGAACAACAGCCACTCGTTCCTGCGGAAGATGGTCGAGAACATCAAGCAGACGAAAGACGCCCAGGCGCCCGACGACCCCAAGGCCAACGAGGTCAGCCCCCGGCCTCCCCATGTGCCCGCCTTAAACAGATTCCTTTTTAACCTGTGGCCTGACTCTGTGCTTTGTGCGACCCGCAGAAGCTGTACGTCGTTTGCGACGTGGCTCTGTTCGTCATCACCAACAAGAGCACGTCGTGCCACCTGGACTCGCCCAAAGACCCCGTGCTGCCCGTCAAGTTCTTCACTCCGCCCGATAAGGTGAACGCCCTAGAGCCGTAGGAATGGTCTAACGATCAGCAGAGCCTTTTCTTTAAGCTCCTGTACTGTGGGTCGGCTTGAGCTTGGCGTGTCTTAGAATCGCTAAGCAAAAGCACGCAGGCAGGAAGCACCTGCCTGCGCCTAAACCGACCATTTCGATCAGATAAACGCTGTACAAAGCACTCTGTTTCCGCTGGCGTAGAATTAATAACAGATGCGCGACAGCTTCCTGGAGTCTAGCTACCTAACCGCGTTTGGTGGCACAAGCTGCAGTTTGCATGCGTTTCGTAATCCCATAACTGCAGAAAATCCGGTTCCGTGAGTATCCCGATCAGCGAGTGTACCTGAGCCTGGGCAAGCCGACGATCTGGGGAAGATGTGGCGTAAACGTCAAAGTTAGTGATTACGTAAAGGAAGCGGTTCCTTCCAAGGTTGCCAGATCCCGCATGAGAACTGCACCACTAGGTTTAAGGAACTGAGTCCAACAGCAGCGAAGTTGCGTAGATCGAGAGGACCTGGCAACCGCGTTTGCGTTTCATGTTTTACATGTACAGCATTTAGCAGACGCCCTTATCCAGAGCGACTAACAATTGATAAGTCTAAGCAATTGTGGGTTAAGGGCCTTGGTCAAGGACCTAACAGTGGCAGCTTGGCAGAGGTGGGATTTGAACCCTGGACATTTTGGTCCATAGTCCTTGATCGCTAGGCTACCTCAGTCCAGTTATGTTGCTGTTTAGCTTTCATTCCTCCTAAAACGGATGCTTAGCCCACCTGAGCACCACTCTTTACCTGTTCACATGTCCAACAGGTTTACGCTCCTCACTGAGCAGCCTGCTGAAAGAGCTCTGGTCTTGAAACTAGCTACCCCTTTAGGGACCCCAGCAGCTAGGGTTACATGCATCCCGGGAGCCAGAGTGCCGGACATTATAGGGAGCCTTGGCGAGCTCCATAGTCGTAGATTCTCTAGGATAGTTGTTCATGTAGGGGCTAATGATATACGCCCTCGCATGACTAAGGCTAATTTTGTAGAGGTGGTGTAGAGGTGTGCAAACCTGGGGAAGACTTACAGGAAACGTTTGATCTTGCCAACAAAGGTTATCTTACAAAGTATTGAGTTGAACACTTGTTATTGACCAAATACTTATTTTTCACCATTAATTACAATTCAATTCTTTAAAAATCCTACAATGTGATTTCCTAGATTTTTTTTTCTCATTTTGTCTCTCCTAGTGTACCTAAATACTTTCTTGCCCCAATATATATATATATATATATATACCAACGCAGTGAGGTTAGGAATAGCTTAAGAATACTGTTTTCTTACGCATTACTATTTTTGGTCGGAGACATACAGTAGGAAAAGCACTAGCGCACTCGAGCTCTGCTCTCATCTGTCTTTCTTTCTTTCTTCTCCACTCCAGGACTTCATTAACGATAAGGACTATCTCTCCGCGGAGGCCCGAAACGTTTTGCTCACTGGAAAAATTCAGGTGAATTCCGTAGAGGTTGAAAATGCTGTTATTTACGAGCAGAGACGAACGCGTCTTCCTTAAAGCTGCTTTATTGGACGTAACGAGCGTATTGATTTCTGCCGTCCGCAGCAAGTGCCGAAGCAGACGGGGGTGCTGGGAGCAGTGAACAAGCCTTTGGTGATGACGGCGGTTCGGAGGCCGTACACGAAAAGCCCGGTCAATACGGGAAGCAATGCCGGCGCCAACCTGCAGCCCATTTCTGCAGCCACCCCGAAGAACAAGTATGGGGCTTTGCTTACGAGCTTACAGCGTTTTTAGCGTAACGTTTTCCTCCTCAAACTGGCTCAGTTTTACTCCTGACCTGAACTTCCTGCACGTCCGCTATGAGAACCTGAAGAGCTTAACGTGCTGTTTGAACCAGATAATTAACGTTATTTCCTAACATTTGGCCGATTGACGTTGCTACAGACTGTCTGTTACTGGTGAGTTCGTCGGCCATCCTCAGACAATGCTTTCTGTTGTTCCTCCTGACGCAGGGACGTGAGCTCAGAGGCTTCGGAAGCGGGGGCGAGGGAGAATGAAGAAAACCCGGAGATTGTCAAAACGGGCGCGAAGAAGGTGAGAGCTTCAAACGAGCAACGACAGGGATTAGAGGCCAAATGGTGCAAGATCCAACAACAACATGAATCAGGATCTGGGGCTTTTGTGGTCTCCAGCCCGAGACGCTCTGTCTGTAGAAAGAGCTGACGCAGCCCTGAGCAGTTACAACACACATACAGAAAATACCCATTTCCCCATTTTGGGGAGGGTGAGTGGACTTGTGTGTGTTTGAATAGGTTTTCATAGACGGTAGGTTTTGAGTGGGAGGTGAGTGGGATGTTTGGGTGGTTTGGGTAAGTGGACTCGTGTGGGGTTGGGTGGCTTTGAGTGTTGCTGAAATAGGTTTGGGTCTGGGTGGTTCTGAGTTGGAGTTTTGGTAGGTGAGTGTATTTCGGTGGGAAAATGGATTTTTGGGTGGCCGAGTGGATTTGTCGGTTTGAGTGGTGTTGAAGTAGGTTTTGGTGGTTTTGGTTTGGCTGAGTGGATTTGGGACGTTTTGGGGTGGGTTTGAGTGGAGTTTGAGTTTCGGTCGGTGAGTGGATTTGTGTGGGTTTGGGTGGGACGTGAGTGGGTTTGGGTGGTGTTGAAATAGGATTGGGAGGGAGGTGAATGGGTTTGGGTGGATTCGTGGGTTTCAGTAAGTGAGTGGGTTTGGGTGGTTTTGGTTTGGCTGAGTGGATTTGTGTGGGTTTTGGTGGTTTTGTGGTGGGTTAGTGGATTTGAGTGGTGTTGAAGTTGCTTTGGGTGGGAGGTGAGTAGGTTTGGGTGGAGTTTAAGCTGTGGTAGTTGAGTGGATTTGTGTAGGTTTTGGGTTGGTGAGTGGATTTCTGTGGGCTTGAGTGGTGTTGAAGTAGGTTTGGGTGAGTGGATTTGGGAGGTTTTGGGGTGGGTTTGTGTGATTCTGAAGCAAGTTTGGGTGGGAGGTGAGTGGTTCTGAGTTTGAGTTTTGTTAAGTGAGTGGGTTTGGGTGGGACGCGAGTGGGTTTTTGGGTGGGTGAGCAGATTTGTGTGGGTTTGGGTGGGACGAGAGTGGATTTGTGGGTTTCGGTAAGTGAGTGGGTTTGAGTGGTGTTGAAGTAGGTTGGGGTGGTTTTGGTTTGGGTGAGTGTATTTAGGATGTTTTGGGGTGGGTTAGTGGGATTTGGGAGATTTTGGGGTGGATTAGTGGGTTTGGGTGGATTTGAGTGATGTTGAAGCAAGTTTGTGTGGGAGGTGAGTGGTTCTGACTTTGGGTTTCGGTAAGTGAGTGCATTTGTGTGGGTTTGGGCGGTGTTGAAATAGGTTTGGGTCGTTTTGGTTTGAGTGAGTGGATTTGGGATGTTTTGGGGTGGATTTGGGTGGATTTGAGTGATGTTGGAGCAAGTTTGGGTGGGAGGTGAGTGGTTCTGACTGGGTGGAGTTTGAGTTTCGGTAGGTGAGTGGGTTTGGGTGGGAAACAAGTGGGTTTTTGGGTGGGTGAGTGAATTTGTGTGGGTTTGGGTGGTGTTGAAGTAGGTTTGGGAGGGAGGTGAGTGGGTTTGGGTGGATTTGTGGGTTGAGTGGTGTTGAAGTAGGTTTGGGTGGTTTTGGGTGGGTGAGTGGATTTGTGTGGGTTTTGGATGGGTGAGTGGATTTGGGAAGTTCTGGATTTTGGGGTGTGTTAGTGGATTTGTGGTATTGGAGTTGGTTTGGGTGGTTTTGGTTTGGGTGGGTGGATTTGGGATGTTTTGGGGTGGGTTTGTGTGGATTTGAGTGATGTTGGAGCAAGTTTGGGTGGGAGGTGAGTGGTTCTGACTTTGGGTGTAGTTTTGAGTTTCGATAGGTGAGTTTGTTTGGGTGGGACACAAGTGGGTTTTTGGGTGGGTGAGTGGATTTGGGAGGTTCTGGATTTTGCAGTGGGTTAGTGGATTTGAGTGTTGTTGGAGTTGGTTTGGGAGGGAGTTGTGGGTTTGGGTGGAGTTTGAGTTGCGGTAGGTGAGTGGATTTGGGTGGGTGAGTGTGAGAAATGTTTGCTTCCAACTCCCTGGTTCCAAAGCCAGGGTCATGAAGTCTGGACCTGAACCCATCCAACAGTCTTAGGCTGACGTAGCTGACTGGCTCTCAGCCTAATTTCACTAACGTCCTCTCCCTCCTTTCACCGTGCCCCCTCAGGACGAAGCTGCCACGCCTGCCCAGGGCAGCGGGAGGAAGCGGGGCGCCCCAGGCACGGGCGGGACAGAGAACAACGTGGTCTCCAACCCCGTGGCGGCGTCGCAACCTCAAGTCAACAAACCCCGAAGAGGCAGGCCCCCGAAAAACCCGGCAGCAGCCGCCAACGCAGAGAAGCAAGTCACGACCGCGCCCGCCAGCGGCACCGGACGGGGCAGGAAGAGGGCGGCGCCCTCCCAGGACCCCGCCTCCACGGCGGCGTCCGAACAGAACAGCGGCAAGGTGCCGAAACAGCAGAAGGAAGCGGATTCGAAGAGATCAGCACAGCAGAGGCAGATCGACCTGCAGAGGTAACTGTGATTATTAGGGTTTGAACCAGAAACGTCCCTAAACCCGGGTCTGAGAAAAAGTATTGGCACCCCCAAACCACACTCGAGGAAATTTTGACTTCTTCACCCTTCATAAAACCTTGAAATGAACCATAAACAAACAGCTACTCGTAAAGACGCGGTACACAATGATCAACACCTAAACCCAGGCTTGAGAAAAAGTATTGGCACCCCTCAAAAAGTACACGTCGGAGAAAACATCGCCCCCAACCTATAAGGGCTTTTTCAAGAAATGCACTTTGTAGTTTAGTTTTTTTTTATTGTTCTTTTCAAATTAGTGAAGAAATTCCACTAGAAATACAGAACCAGAAATATCCTCAGACCTGTATGTGAGAGAAAGTATTGGCACCCACTTCAAAGTCCGATTTACAGTTTTCTCTCTGTCTAAGCTCGAAGCCCAAATTGAGCAACAGTGGCAAGGAAAAACAGTGTAAAGATAAACCTTGGGATGACCAAGGCTCAAAATGGGGATCTGACCTGTTTGGGCAGATTAGATGATATATAAGAAATAAGCCTGGCTAATTAACTAATTAATTCACACAAGTCACACAATTGCAACCATTACGTTTATAGTATTAGTTTAAAACCCGTGTTGGAGACAGGATTTGCCCTAATTAGCTCTCATTAGAACGGTTCCCACCTTGGTTGCGAGTCGGAAATCACTCGAGTGTAGACGTTCGTCCCGCTGTGAGGAATCGAGGATAGAATCGGTCTTAAGAAAGTGTTTTAACGGAGCACCAATTGTGGCCGCAGGCTCTCTTTCCCAAAGGCAGCCGAGCGTCCGAGTGCGTACGGAAGCGAGGGAGAGCTGGAGTCGAGCCCCGACAGCGTCCTCTCTGGCGCTCAGATAGCGGAGGCTCAGGGCGAACCGGTGCCCGCTCTGCACGGATCAGGACAGGGCCAGCTGGCAGTGAGTGACAGCGAGCAGTTACAGGCGGTCTGCGGGCTTTGGTTAGCTGAGGTGTCGCGTGTTAAAGGCTTGACTTGTAACCCTCTGTCCCGCCTCTCTCACAGGTAAGGCGGCGATGCGCCCCCATCAGGCCGTAGTATTTGAAGACGGACGAGACCCGATCGCTCAAGCGGGGCGCGCTCGAGGACCACAGCGGGCGCGTTTCGCACACGAACTGCCACACCCAGGCTCAAGTTCTTCAAATCCTGCCCAGTTGTGAGACGTAGACGAGCCTGTTCCTTCGGATTCACTCCCGCGTTTCACCGTCTGGACGGATTTTAAAAAATAAAAATAAAAAAAGACTCGTGTTTGACAGAAAACCCCCCAAACCCCGTTTTAAACTTGGACGCTTGGTCATTAAACGTCTGGAAAGATGTGCCGCTGTTCTCTGTGCGTCGTCTCCCGCGTTTGGTCGATCCGAGATCGGGGAAATGGCGCGGACGAATCGACACGTCGCAGGCGTGACCTTCTCTTTACGCGCGTGCGTGCGTGCGTGCGTGTGTGTATCCGTTTGTGGCCTGTGTTTTGCGCCAGTTCAAGTCATAGTTCAAAAAAGCTTGATAATCGAACCCCTGGCCTTTTTTTATTTCACTCTTTCCTTTGTACAGAGCATTCAAACGCGACGGTTCTAGGCTTCTTTCCTACCTGCTTTCTCGCCGTTCGGGGGGAAGGAAGCGCTGCTGTAGAATTTTTTATAGAGATGTTTAATTTTAAAATCCGAAAAGGCGCAACGGATTGAAAACGTGTCCGCTTGGGTTTTTCCCCTCCTCACTGTGCTCCTTTCCTTTTTTTGTTTTGTTTTTTTGTTTGGAACGCGCACCTGTTTTCGTCTTTTAGTTCGACCCGTTTCGGTCCTCTAGTTTAAAGAAAAGAAAGAAAAAAAAGAATTCACACACAAACACACCTTTTTTGCTTTTTACGAGCTTTTTTTATTCCAACAAATGATAGTTTCTCAATAAATAACCATGCTTGTACGGCTCGTTGAAATTCTGACTCCTCGCACACACTAAAAAAAAAAAAAAAATTTGTTTTTATGTATTTGTCTTAAGGAAACCCCCCTTTACTTGGCTGTTGTATCGTGCAGTGTTCAACATGGTCCTTGCTAGAGGGAGAGGGGTTTTTTTTTAATTAGTTTTTGTTTCTTTTCATACAAAAAGAGTCCCAGCCGTCAACGCGGCGTTTAGAAGATCTCATTCTTAAGGGAATGGATTATGTACAAGTGATTGTTTTCCTAAATCAAAGCCTAATCCATACATGCAGTACAGTGCAAAAGTCTTAGGCCACCATTAGATTTGTTGCTTTAGCAATTTACATTTACAGCATTAAATGTCCATTATCCAGAGCGACTTACAATTGGTACGGTCTTACAATCCTAGCTTAAGGATCTTGCTCAAGGACCCAACAGTGGCAACTTGACAGATGTGGGATTTGAACCCTGGACCTTCTGGTCCAGAGTCCAGTACCTTAACCGCTGGCCCACCACAGTCCCTTACGTCTTTGTCATCTTTAGCCTATCATAGCCTTTTCTCTGTCCCCCTTCCAAAATGGTTCCAAAAAAAACGTGTTTTCCAGCTGTTTCCTAATAAAGAGACTAGGTAATCATACAGGGTCGTCACACCGTTGATAAAACTATATATCTAAGGGTGGCTTAAGACTTTTGCACACTACTGTCGATTCTAAGAAGACTTGCCACTAGATGTCAGTATCAGTAAACAAGCTTTGACGGTTTTGTTGGGGCATTAAGAGAGGGGCTTATTCCTTTGAGATTAAAATCAGTAACTTGGTCCATTTGTGATGTATGGATAAACACACGCTGGCCACTTCATTAGGTACAGCAACTACTAACGACAGCTGCACTTCTCTACTGAACACTCCCTTAAAAAAACAACCAAAAATCCTCAGCCAGCATCACCAGAGGTCAGGAACCGACTAGTCCGTCATTGCCAGAAAGATGTCGTATCGTTCAGAATCCTGGCCTGGTTTAGTCACCACATGGTGAAATGGGTACGAAAGGTAGGTGTCGATAGAGTGCCTAGAGGAAAGGACCAAACACGGTCAATTTCCTGACCTCCTGTCAAGTTACACCCTGGAAATCGAACTTATCTGCTGTATTTACAGTAACCTTCAACATACTTAAATTCTGATTGGTTATTAATTTGTAATGAAGTGATGGCTCCGTTTCGCGTCCCAGCACCTTTTTTTAAGACTGAAATTGGCTAAAAAAGTTGTTTATGGTTTAAACATCATAATGTATCAGCGAAAATACAGCGTTCCCCCCTTGCATCATAAATGGTATGATCCAAGTGACGGCCTTGGCATTAATAGACGCTTTGTGAGATGTTCTTCCTTCACGTGTGGGAATGATGGTCCAAAATTACGGGGGATCCTAGAATTGGCTCTGGAGTACATTTGCTTGCAAACGGACTAAATTAGGCAAAGTGTACAGAAACTTATTTAGAGGACTAAAAAGCGTTGCCTAAATTTGGGCCGCCCCTTCAGACTGGATGACCGAGCCAGAAGGATCGATCTGGGAAGCTACCAAGAGGCCAGTGGCGGATTCAAACGCAAGTCTTTATGGCTGAGCTTGGCTCGAGAACGGAGAAGTTCCAGAGTCTCATTGGCGTGTCTCATCTGTACGACACCAAAGGTTTTGCGCTTGGATGAGACCAAAATCCAAATGGCGCTCCGCCCAAAAGAGGTCAGATCTACTGTGAGGGGCTGTCTTCCATTGGAAAGTGGACGCCACCAAGAACGGCTCAACATCCAGCTTATAAAACCAACGCAGTGGCTCAAGGAGAGAAAGGTCAACGTCCTAGAGCGGCCAAGTTAGAGCGCTGACCTTGGATCCATGGAAAATGCTGCTCACCATGGGAGGTTGGCTTCCACAAAAAAAAACCGGGCAGAGACAATTCCACGCTTTTTTTTTTAATTAAAGCAGGGCGACTGATCACTTTGTCAACCCTGTTATGCTAGTTTTAGGGGGGGTGATCATTTCCTATAGGCACTTCCCATATGTAATTATAAAAGGACTCTCTGACGCCCCTCATCTGTACCGGGTACGAGGCTGAAAATGCTGATGGGATGGGCTTTTTCTTCTGTAGCAAATTCTCTAACCGTCCCGTTCACATTTGAGAACTAGGATTATTTACATACGTGGATCAGGTTCCTCCAGGCAAGCGCGTCCCGTCTTTCGTGGGCCTAAAGTGTTGCAGACCCCCCGATCTCCGCCCCCCTTGGTTTGTTTCAGAAACAGACAGCAAGCATGAAAGAGAGAGAGGTCAGGTGGTTCTTAAGAAGGTTTTTTTTTTCTTTTTTGAAATAGCACAGCCGTGAGAAAGGGCGCTTCAGGTCCTCCAGGAGCCTGGCGAGTTCTGCCTTTCTTCCTTCTCTCGTTCGATTCGGCTCGAGCTTGAGAAGTGAAATCGATCGTCGGGGTAAATTCGAGTCCGTGACCGTATGGCCCCCCACCCCACCCCCCGCGCATCCGGTTTGGCTGGCCGACTCCGGGATCAAACGCCGTGACAGTCGGAGGCTGTCGCGTTGTACATGCTCGGATGCGGGGCGGGGCAGAAGGAAGATCGTCGTCATGTTGTGGCCCACAGCCCGGGGTCACGGGTTCAGTTGCTCAGTAAAAGTTCAGTCGCCGTCTCCACGTCCCACGACTTCGAAGACAGAGCTACTATTACGGCGTTCTGCGTTAAGAGGGGAGAAAAGTGATTTAGGACCCATTGCAACTCGACGGGAGCCATTTCTGAGGCACTCGAAGTAATATTCGACAGCAACGTGAACCCAGAGTTCTCGCGCTGTTGTAGAGGAATGGAGGTTTGGGTACTTACTTTGTCAAAGCCCATGGCGCAGAGTTTGTCTATTTTCCGCGTGTATTCGGGACTAGACGTGGGCGCGCCGGCGTAAACGTGCGACCAGAGCCGAGCGGTCTGCTTGAACATATCAGGATTCTGTTTATACTGGATAAAACGGATGAGAACACATCAGACCAGACCATTCTTACCACTGGGAACCAATGTGCTGCTTGCTTTTCTCTCACTTGTATACTATTAAACCTAGCTTTAGACAGACAGACACAGACACAATTAAGCACCTGATTGGCTACTACAGCATCCTGTGGGTCATCGGGCTCGGCTGCAGCCAGTAAAGCCTGTAACGAGAGCAGAACGGTGCGCAGAGTCATCGCGGCGGCCCTGCAACCAGAAAACGCGTAGCTGTCGGTTAGTTCGGCACCCGATTTGGTTTGGGTACAAATATCAAATATCGGATGTTCTCCTTGCTCTCCTCTTTCTGTCACTCCGTCATGCTGGACAAGCTACAAGTCCTTCCCGAAAATGGTGGCATAACAACGGCTTCGTAGAGATGAACAGTCACTGCAATGAAAGCTAAGAACCAACAAACCTAGGCTGAAACCGAACAGGTTTGTTTGTTTGCTTATTATATTATGTCATTTTTACAATTATTGATGTCTCGCATGGCTTGTCTACGAGATTTTCAGGTGCTGTGCTGACCAAAAAGGACTTTTTGGTGACTTTCTACTCCTAATTACCAGACCGGACTTTGGTTCGAGGGTAAGATGAACGCCTTTAACATCAATTAGAACAGTTCGTTTAGAAAAAAACAAAACATTTACAGCATTTAGCAGATGCCCTTATCCAGACGGACTTACAATTGATAAGTCCAAGCAATTGTAGGTTAAGGGCCTTGCTCAAGGACCCAACAGTGGCAGCTTGGCAGAGGTGGGATTTGAACCCTGGACCTTTTGGTCCATAGTCCAGTACCTTAACTGCTAGGCTACCACAGTCCTCATTTATGTCATTTAGCAGACGCCCTTATCCAGAGCGACTTACACCTTATACAGTCATACAACCCAAGCATTTGTGGGTTAAGAGACTTGCTCAAGGATCCAAGAGTGGCAGCTTTTAGTAGAGGTGGTATTTGAACCCTGGACCTTCTGCTCCAGAGACCAGTACCTTAACCACTATCCTACCACAGCTAAGGATAAGGCTAAGGATTCTGTTCCAATAACTAGAGAGAATAAACATCGTACACGCTTCCAGCTCAAGGCTTTCTTTACCGATCTCCGTTTGTTCGCCATCTCTGGCCCAGACTGAAATGACGTTTTTCTCAACAACGCAGACTTCTTTCTCCTTATGTCGTTTCAAACGAACACTTCCAGCGGCCAACATTTTGGCGCGTCTCTAATATTTATCCCACGATCTCCCTGATAAGCTTTACTACTGTACAGTAGTGGTGCGTCTGCTGAGTCGAGTACGCAGTAGCCACTTAAGAATGACTCCAAGATAAGAGTGGCTTACGTATGAGCCAGGCTTATATTTATCCCGCGTTGCCCAACAAGACAAGAACGCACCGGTTATGCAATCGTTGTGACACAAGGGCTCACAAAAATTAGACGCCACTCACCACTGGTCTTTGAGAATATCCAAACATATCGCCCCAGTGACTGAACTGATGTTGGGATGCCAGATCTTCGTAATGAACCGGACCTGGAAGAATAAGCAGAATTTACTTAACATCCAGCTATGGGATTGTACCTACGTTCTACACCCTGTGGGGATTGGGAGGGTTCTTGTGTAGGTGCTGGAATGTTGATTTTGGTGGGGTGGGATGCTGTCTAGAGCCTATTCTGAAAACGGGGTGCAGGACCTGACCTGACTGGACCTGTCCATAAGGCACTGCCAGGACTCCAAACCGGGTTTTTTATGGAAAACAGCTCGAAAAAATCAATTGCATTGGAAAGAAATGCAGGGTCGAGTCCCGTAGCTTGCATGCTTTCCCCCTGACGTTCCTGATCTTCCCGTACTTTACAGAGTCCCCTGTACGTTACCGAGAGCTAACCTTTGGTGGGTTGAAAGGATACGTCTCCGGGATCTTGATCTCCAGTTGATACCTGCCACCTAAAAGACAAAAGTCTCACTGTGAGGTGTTGACGCACACAGGACTCCCATGCTTGCCGACGAAAGACGAGTCCTTACCCTCATACGGGGTGTCCGGGGGTCCTGCGATCTCTCCTTTCAGCTCTGTGAAGTTTTCGTCCACGAGGTCCACCTTGATCTGGTTTCTGCTTGTCTGTTGAGCACAAGAGCCATTTTACTGGCAGGCAATGCGTTGTCATTTCCATCAAAATCTCTAGATTGAACTTATCGATGGTCAAAAACTTTCCTCATCTGTAGCTTACCTGGACAAAGAATGTGCCCTGTTTTAATGTACCAGAGGAACAACTGAAAGCTCTTTAAACTCGTCCTTACGTTTAAATGGTACACGGGTTCAAAATCAAGGTTTAAGACTCAGTTAAGTCAAGCTTCTGATTAACGTGCTGTTTTGAGACTTGGCTAAAGGCAAATTAGCACGTGAGACCTGTCTATAGGGCTAAAAAGGCTACCCAAGGCTAGCTGCTTAAGCCTTGTTATTAAGTCGTAATAAAAATAGAATTACTATTTACTAACTCGCATGTCTCATGTCTCTGTTAAGACGTTAAAAAGACAACGTAAATACAGCTAACGTTGTTGAAGCTAACTCGGGCTTTTATATATATATATATGGCTTGGCCGGGCTAACGGCTAACCAAAGCGGGGAGCTATATCGCAGGTCTTCTGCACCCGGCCGGTTCCGAAAAACGATCGACCAGAAACAAACCTCTTCGCTCTTCAAAACTTCTTTGAACTCCCGTTTAATCCTCTGCACGGCGATGTTGGCCATGGCGAGTCGTATTTCGGCGCTGGGTGTGGAGCGGACCTCCGGGAGAGCCAGGCCTTCAGCTCGTAGCGTTTAGGCGCTGCGCTAAACGCAACTCCCTGTCAGCCCGGGTTCACTTCCAGCTCTCTCTGTTCAATTCTTTCTGCTTCACTGAAGCACCAATGGCTCGTCTTTCCAAACAAACGCTGAGGGCCTCATGCACAATGGCAGTCTGGAAAACGACGGCATTTTCGGCCGGGTGATTATAGACATACAAGCGCTTGGACACATCTAGAAACTTCTAAGCAAACGCTTCAGTTGAGACATTCAGGGGCGCCGATAAATGTGACAAAGCCTGTTTGTGTTAAAACCCCACATCAGAAAGTCCCGAGTTTTAAAAAACAGTGTTCCTTACATTCATTTTGACTTTCATTTGACGTTATTTCACTGCGTACAGTGTGAACCCAAGATATTTCATGTTTTTGTCTGGTCAACTTCACTTCATCAAAAGCTTAAACCCTTCAAACCTCAAACAAATCAAGCACTGCAATATGGAGTTACATTCACAAATGCCTCTTAAAACGTTACTTTGCTAAAAAAGAAGCCTCATGTTAAGTGTCCAGAAGTGGCATAGACTTCTCTGGGCTCGGAGGCCTCTGGGATGGACCATCACACAGTGGAAACATGGATGGTGGTCAGACCAATCAGTATTATTGGGGGGAAAAAACCAGACCATCCAGACTTTTTTTGTTTTTAGCAACGATGTTTAATGAGGTAACCTGGATCACCACTGTTGTGATCCAGGATCGAGTTCTGGGAGGGGGATCATCACCCAGTGCTGCAACACTGACCCTTACCCACCATAATAATCATTAATGGTATTTCAAATAACTCAATCTTATTGCTGATTATGCTCTACAGTCTGTTAGTTACCTGACTAAGAGACCGTTTGTGGAAAATGATCTTGTTTTGACGTTCTCTCTCAGCCTTGTGTTCTGAAACGAGATTAAACATCAAGGACATTGTTTTTCCTCTAGTCTTTACAGACAGGACCTTTCTTGTCTTGTCCTTACAACGAGCAACATTTAAGTTAATCTTGACCTCAGCTCGAATCTTAACTCTGACCTTGGATATTTTCTGGCTCTGCTGTTCAACTGAATCTGTTTCAAAAGTCGCAAAGACACCACACTGCACGGACAAAAGTATTGGGACACACCCCTTCAGTCCCGTTGACACCGGTGTATAAAAACGCATGCCGGAGTGGTGTAAAGCACACGAGCACTGTACTCTGGAGTGCTTAACACTTGTAGTTTCCTACCTGCAGCCTGTAGGTGTAACGTGTGGGTGTCCCAATACTTTTGTCCATACAGTGTATAAAGTCATGACGTGTACTTCTTAATGGACTCAACATGACATGGACATGATTAGCCTTAGTGTAGCTGAATATCTGGTTGGGCACCACTTGTTTAGTTGCAAGAGGCACTTATGAAGAACAAAACCGAAAGCATGGCAAAGTGAAAGCAACACTTAAAAAATATGCTTCAAGAAGTTAGTCTATTTATGTACCCTTGATATTATTAGCATGGCTATTATTAATCATTAATCACAAGTCAAAGTACAATAGATAGATGGTTCAGTATGCCAGAGGCAACTTTCTGAGTTCTTATGCCTGAGATTAAATCAGGTTTGCTAGAGCATGTGACAGTCCTTTGGATCCAGACCCCTTTGGATCTTTTTGGACCGATACACAAAGAACTCTCCAGCTAAAATACACTGTAACTGCCATGAAAGCATGGTGGTGGCAGTATTATGTAGTGGGATGTTTTTGATCAGTGGACACTGTACTTGTTTAAGGCTGAAATGAAAATTGCTGGTACGTAAGTACGTGTGTGAACATGTACAGTACAGTCACTGGCTGGTTGATGTCCAAGACAGCTCTTTGCTGACCCATCGGGTGATCTCGCGAGATTAGCACCGACGCTTTTGCATGCGCTCCCTCACCCTTCCCTGATGAAAACAGAGGCGGAACAGCAGCCGGAGCTAGACAGCTGCACACACACACACACACACACACACACACCGACTTGTGTTTGTAATCAGTTTTGCACTGGGGGATCGAGATAGCAAGACCAAATTTTCTACTCTTATATCTGATGTCATCGTTGTAAAGAGTCGCGTTCAAGTGTCGGATCGGTAAGACGTAACGCAGTTGTAGTTTTCTCATAGACCTGTGCGCCTAGACTTTCTGCTTATATAACGCATTGCTGAACTACAAACTGCAAAACTCTGTACAACACAGATTCTCTCTCATATTTTCCTCGTCCTTCATTGCTTTCGTGTAATGTGCCTTTCTTCCCATAGGTTTGCTTTGTTTCCTTTCACTTTTCAGCCCTTCTTTTTACTTCTGCAACTTGGTGTGACTACGCGGTTCAGCCCAAAAGCTTTAGTTAGGTTTCTGTTTTGCATTTTGTTTACATGTATTTACTTTTCCGTCGACGAACAGCAATCAATCCAAACACTAGGCCTGACAGCGTTAGAACAACTGCCAAAAGATGATTGATTTTTTTAAAGCTTGAACGTTGACTTTTACAAAACAAGCCGAGTAACGTAACAGCTGTTCAACTTTTAAAGCGCAGCCTTCTCTTTAAAGTAAACACACTTCTGTCTGCCTGTCCTACAAGCAAAGACATGAAACAAACTGTACATGGACTTAAAGAAAGAACTGAAAAACAGGCTAGTAAACAATATTCAGCAGAATCTTAACTCGGTCTTAAAATCAAGCATTACGCTTAAGATATGATGTCATAGTGATGTCATTTGAAGAGGTGATGAAGAAACATTTATTTGTAAACATAATGGTTAACCTGGGATTCCGTAGCAGTTTGATTTTAGACGTTTTCGCTGAGAATAATAATTCCAATATGACACCATTGCAATTTGTCCATAACGATGACCTCATTTGTGACTTAAACAATGACATTAATTAAAACACAATACAGTAATTCTTATATTTGTATTATAAAGCGTAAAATATTTACTGACCACGAAAGCTTCCCTGTTGTTTTCTGCCTTTCAAGGCTGCGATTCTCTTCTCTGTCAGCAGGTGTCGCAAAGGTTCGACTTTTCTGTCATTCAGACAGGAATATGACCTATATAAGACAGATCTTTTAAATTTCCTATTATAATTCCCAAGATCTCGGCCATTAAAGCAAACGGACGTTGATCGGATGAATTGTATAGATGAAGAAAAGTTAATTTGTTAAGCTTTGCTCAAGGATAATGAATGATGAAATGTCATATGGTTGTATTGATTGTATAATTTGATTACAGCGACTATTTCTTATGATTATATCCATGGTTTCATGTTGTTACATCAGCGGTTCTCAAAGTGGGGGTTCTCTAGCGGACAAACGCTATCGCACGGTATAAATGTACAACACATGTAATAATTCCACTAATGGTATAGTATGATTTGGCACTTTGATTTTGTTTTGTTCAGTATGAAGTTGCAATTTGTTTTAAGGACCATGAGGTTTGGGCTAAAAGGAGTCGGGGGGGAATGGCTCGATAATATTCTTATCTACAGAAGGAGGGGAGGGGTGCAGAAAAAGTTTAAAAACCACCGTGATCATGATCGTACTGATGTCATGTGGTTGTACTGATAATCTCATTTGATTATATCGAGCCCGTGTTGAGTGCATGAGCTTTTAGTAACAATAATCAGTAATAGTTCTGCTCCCACAGACTCGTTTCAGTCCACCTGATGCCCCAGGCCTCAAACCTCTAATGGCAGAAGGAGGGTTTGACCCGTGCGAGTGCATCTGCTCGCATGAGCATGCAATGCGGAGACTCATCAACCTGGTAAGATTATATCTAGCTTCCTCATTCTCGCTTCTTCAGCTCTGTGATCCCAGCACGATTATACAAGAGCTCTTTGGGTGGCGTGTTTGTTTAGTTGTTTGTGTTCTCAATCAGTGCCGTGGTCTGACTGTTTCAAATGTCTCGACTTGTACCCGTGTACTGGAACTGAACTGAGAACTGTTTGCGCTGAAGACGCTGCTGACTGCGATGAGATCGTTATTGGGCAGGATTGTGGACGTGTAACACCCTTATTGCACACAGCGTCTGGTTTACACTAGAGGTGTGGTGTGCTGTAATGACAGGCGCCGCAAATGGCAGCACTCGGTTGCTAAAATTGTGACCACTAGAGGGAGTTTGAGGTTTATATATAATATGGAATATCCGTACCCAGTGCACTGGCTAGATTTTCTCTCAGCCCGGGGTTCTGCGTTCTGTTTGATACTTTAGCTTGTCAGCCAGTATTGGTTATTGTGTATTACACAAGCACAGAGAAAATCAAGGTCGAATTCAAGTTTCTGCAGCCTAAGATTAGATAAGAAGAGTCTAGCATGACGATGGACGGCAGAATGAGTATAACCTGTGTAAACGCATACTGTGGTTGATTTTTGTCACTTTAAATCTGTCCTCAGCTCAGGCAGACCCAGGCCTATTGCACCGACACGGAGTGTCTTCAGGAATGTAAGTTTGATTTGATTAAATAAGACGAAACTTGTACTATTTTAAGCGCGATGTATGTAGCAAAAGAGTTTTTCGGTCTCTCCATGCCTGGTTGATTTGGCAATAATAGTGGAGAGTGGGATGGTGGGATTCGATGGGGTGGTGGCACTGAACTTGGCCTCCAAAACCAGCAATTTGTTTAAGGACGTTCTGGAAGGGCACCAGTCAAAATCGTCGCTAGAACTTGTCTGCTCAGTGCGATCCAAATTTCTGCTTTGCATGATAGGGGGCATACAATGCCCTACAAATATCAGAATCCCTGGTAAACATGAACGTCAGAGGGCTACCCTAATTCTGGTACTCTTAGTGGCGATGAAAAAGTCCAGAGACAGGGCAACGTGGTGCAGAAAAAATGGAATGGAAATGAGTGCGAGAAAATAGCAGTCCATTCCACGATCGAGGCAATGGCGAAGAAGTTTGGAGATGTTAGGAGTCTGCTTGGAAGAGGATGCGTGTCCATGTTGGCATCATGTACAGTGAGGAAGTGGTTGAAGGGGCTTAAGAATCTCCAAGGTGTCACATGTCCTTCAGTACAATCCGAGCACACCTACTTCACCGGAAGTTGTTTGGGAGGGTTTGCCCGAGGAAAGCCATCAAACTCAAAGACAATTTCAATCACCTCCAGTTTGACTTTTCTGGAATGTTCTGTAGGAATCAACATGGAGCTTTTGGGCAACACCAAAGGTAGGCATGACGCAGAAAAATACCTCATCGCCACTGTGAAGTATGGTGGTGGATCTCTGGTGTTGTGGGGCTGATTTTCTTCCAATAGTCCAGGTGTGTTACGGTCACCCTTGAAAGTTCAGTCTGAGATTCCCGGTGTGTTTCTGCCTCCCCAGAGGCTTACAAGTCCCAGTGCTCCTCAGGATGGAGGCTGGGATGCCCCCATGTTACAGGTCTTCCTCGGGTATTGCGGTCAAATATGCAAGCTCATGACCGCAGTGACCAGAGAAGTCTTGGCTGTGCCTCCGTTCTGGCTGGGTGCTCTGCAGACCATGTCTGATGGAGTGTCAGGACCCGTGCTCCATCCGGGCATGATCTTGCAGCAGAAAACCTCCGCCTGTCATTGAAAAAAAAGTCTTCAGTGGCTGTCCGTTGTCGGGAGGCACTCACTGGCCTGAGGTCCTCCTACTTCGGATGGGCCAGCATGTGACGGGGATAAAAACACTGGAGGGAAAATGGTTGCCTGCCAGCCTTTTGACCAAACTCGGTTTGCCAGTAACACTAAGGGTGCCCTTGACAGTCCTTTGGCGAAACAGCTAACTGCTTGGATTGCGTTCTGAATCTGCAGCTTCAGCAGCTCTCCTTGTTTTGTGCAGTGCCAGGCCCTGGTTCTCCAGCAGACAGCGATCTCACTCTGCCGATGATTATGATGGGCTGGGTGGTGCTGGCGCTGGTACTCTTCCTGCTTCGACCTGCCAGTCTGAGAGGACCCAGAGCTTCCAGTAAACCCAACCGACCACATACTGTAAGCCACATGAAACCTAATATTGATGTTATGTGTAAATGTAAGCCTCAAGTTATTTGATCGGTTCTCTGCAGGAAGTGGCTATTAGTAGCTCACCAGAGCATTCGGGGTAGAACCGGATTGGTGAGCTAATATGGTGAGCTTAACTCAGCAGAAGTCCGCCATCTGCTGGTGAAAAGAGGCAATCCTTTGCCTTCCTCCTCCTCTGGCAGGAAATGTCATTGGAACTGGAGATTGGACATTTAATTTAAAAAAATTGGTGGGGGGACTTCTCTGACATGAGGTTCACTCTCTGCTTTCAGGCAGGACTTCTTGCTCAGCGTTTTATTGTATTGAAGCTTATCTTGTTTTCCTCCCAGAACAATGACAGAGAACCACCAGCGCCACCTGTGGATTAACAAGCGGCCAGGATTCACCAGCCAAGAGCTTCCCAAGAAACGGACCCTAATTCCATTCGCTTAGTTACTCTTACTTCTTCTCTTTTTCTCCTGTGGTAGACCAGAAAAAAGATTTTATTCTATATGTAGGGTTTTTAAATTATTTAATGGGTGTTAAAAGGTAGGTGAGAAACTTGGCGTGTGGGAAGTAAGACGTCTGTAAAAAAAAAAAATCAGCAAAGATCACATAGTGGCTCTGTGGTATTAATATCACCACCATGAAGTTCCATCATCGTGTCCTTTGGATTGAGAGGATGTTATAGAATTTAAAATGACAATGAAGTAGACTATAGAAGTGAGGGGGAAAAAAACAAGAATAGCTCCTGTTTAGATTTATTGACAGTAATCTTACAATGGTTAACTACAAATATAAAGGACTTAATTATACTCAAATCACTCAATTCAAGAGGTGTTCACCCTATGGTTTATGAGTATACTGGTAATAATACTACAGATATCAGTTTCAAAGACAAAATGCCTATTCAGTGAACTCTCCAAGTTTTACACCTAAAAAATTAAGTCCCTAAAATATAATAGTCTCTTTTCCAGAGAAGATTATGCTTTAGGACTATGGGGCATGCATAAAGACCATTTTTTAGGCTCTTTTTTAGACTGTTTACAGTTTATCAAAAGCTTAAGTGTTGCACCTTGTGGACATGGTTTGTCTTTGTTGTGAATTACTATACTGTATATGTGGATGACCAAAAGTTTTTGGACACTTGAGAATTGGATTGGATTTAGTCCTGGAGTTTGGTCTTTTCATTTATGAGCATTACGGTTGTTAAGATAATGCTTTAGGACTATGGGGCGTGCATTAGGACCATTTTTAGGGTCTTTTAAATTATTAAATAAATGAAATAATAGACATATAAAACATTTTTTTTTGTTTTAAGTTTATCCAGGGTAACGTGGAAGAAACTAGACTGGTTACAGTTAAACTAAATGCATAAGTGTTGCACCTTGTGGACATGTTTTGTCCCTGTCCCAGCGCTTATGAATTACTGTATATGTGTATGACCAAAAGTTTTTGGACACTTGAGAATTGGATTAGATTTAGTCCTGGCGATTTTCACTACTATATATCGGAGATTCGGAGTTTGGTAAGGTTTGGTAAGGACTTTTCATTTATGAAGAGCATTGCATTAGGGGCATTTTAGGGTCTTTAAAATAATTGATATATAAAAGCTTTTTTGTTGTTTTAAGTTAATTCTGAGTAATGTGGCTTAAGTTAGACTGTTTATCAAAAGCATAAGTGTTGCACCTTCAGCTGTCCCAGCTCTTATGAATTACTATACATGTGTATGACCAAAAGTTTTTGGACGCTTGAGAATTGGGTTGGATTAGGTCTTGGAGATTTGGAGTTTGATGATCCAGTTTATCCTTCCCATAACTGTCTCCCTAACATTTGAATTCACTTGAAGCACTGAAGCACCAACCATCAAGATCAGTCCCAGACCATGACTCGTCTTTCACCAATACTGAAAAGCGTTTATGGGTGAATGACGGTTTACCGCAGAAGAATTCAGGGCTGGATCTGTTTGTGGACCATGTCATTTAGGTATGGTTGGGTCTTATGATGTCAGGGCATGAGAGCTGGCTTTGGCGATGTCGTCCAAACAGACCAGTTGGTTCACATTTTTAGCGATGACTAACCCTGAACATTCAGTGACAATTGGGTGACGTATGCTAGGAATTACCTTATGACAACAAATTCAGAATAGCATTCGGGAAAATGAAGCAAACCAATATATATTTCTTCACTACCTTTAATTCCATCATGGTGGAAAAACTGATGTGTGTAGGATTGACTTGTTTCTGATTCATGTATAGTTACATGTGATGTATCCCTCATCCACTGCCTATGACTGCTTGCTTTTAGTTTGTGTACTCTTCAAAAAAAAGTTACTGATCTGAGAAATGGCTTTATTTTTAACTACACTGGAGGACCATTGACTGTGTACGCGCTATTAATGTTGATTGCACAAGGTCTGATAATAGGTTAGTGTTGCGGACACGGATCATTAGTTCTTATGATATTCCTTATTATTAGGAGCATTTTGATTGATTGATTAATTGATCGATTGATTTGTTCTTAGACAAAGGGCTTTACTGATGCACTTTTGGTTACTGCAAATAAACACTTCATGTATCACTGCATCTGTGTGTGTGTGTGTGCGCCTTTCATCCATCTGGTTTCAATCAGTCCGGGCGTCCTGTTGCGTAATCTTTGCGTAAAGCCAAACGGTAACTGTTTCCAGGGTCGTGTTGCGTCATGACAGAGTCATCGGGTTTTTGAGTGCTGTCTGTAAATTCCTACGTCATCTAGGGTGTGGAATGCTTCACTAGTCAGAAATGGGAGAATAAGGACATAATCCGGTATGTAGGCGCTACATAATGTTCCATGGCTTGTATATTAATCACAAGCTCATGAATACTCCACCCAAGAGCACAAGCTCCACCCATGGAACAGAGCGCTCTCAAATGCCCTGAAAGGATAGCAGCCATTCTTAGACAAGATGCAACCCAAGCAAATGTGGGCTGAGGGCTTTGCTCAAGGGCCCAACTGTCTCAAGCACTGCTGGGATGTGAACATCAGAACTTCTAGATAAAAGACCTTATCCACTGTGCCACCACAATGGTTGACGATTAAAGAGTTATGACTGTGGTGGTGCCAGAAGGTCCAGTGTTCAAGTCCAAGCACTGCTAATCTGGTACTGTTGGGCCCTTGAGTAACACCTTTAACCCTTAATTGCTGGAAATGCACCTTGTATGATTGTATTGTTACTACTGTGGAAAAGTTGTGTTAGCAAGGTATAATGACCATATACCATATATTGTCGACAATTGAATCCAAAAATTTCAAACGTGGATTCGTCGCTCCATATTCCTCTTTCCCACCAATCTTTGTTCCAATCGTTTGTGAGCTTTAGCATATCTTAGCCTTTTCACCCTGTTCTCCTTCCTGAAAAATTGGTTTCTTGGATGCTACCCTACCAAAACATGTTTTTTTAGTACTGCATACAGATTTCCTGTATTTCCTGGTTGTATTCCAGTAAAGAGACTGAGAAATAATTATATAGTCATTACACTGTTGCTACAACTATTTATATCTAATCTAACAGTGGCCTAATACTTTTGCACGGTACTGTATAAAAGAACATGGTACCAGCACATGAAATTCGAACCAGCTTTGTGTAAAGCTTGGCAGATTGTTGTCACACGCACACACCAAATCATGATAGGTGATTATATGTGGTGATTGGATGTTTATTAGCAAATAAAATTTACATTTACATTTACGTCATTAATCCAGAGCGACTTTCATTGATACAGTCTTACATTCCAAGCAATTGTGGGTTAAGGGTCTTGCTCAAGGACCCAACAGTGGCAGCTTGAGATTTGGGATTTGAACCCTGGACCTACTGGTCCATAGTCCAGTACCTCACCAGTAGGCTACCACAGTCCCCTAGTGAAATGAAATCAATGAAATGAAATAAAAGTCAAAGAGGATGTAAGGAACAATGCTGTTCCAACGTTTTCTGATTTGGGGTTGTAGAAGAGCTGGGCTGAGTACTTCAGAAACTGATGGTCTACTGGGGTTTTTCACAGACAGACAGCTCTAGGGTTTACAGGGAATGATCTGAAATATCCAGTGGGGCAGTTCTCTGGGTGAAAATGCCTTCTTGTTGCCAGAGGTCACAGGAGAATGGCCAGACTGGTTCGAGTTGATAGAAAGGCAACAGTAACTCAATATAACCACTCGTTACAGTCGAGGTCTGCAGAAGAGCCTCTCTAAACTCACAACACATCGAACCGTGAAGACTGCTTTGTATCAATGGTTCAGGCTGCTGGTGGTGTAATGGTGTGCGGGATATTTTCTTAACACACTCTAACATACCATGCGCACCCCTTTATGACCCCAGTGTACCATCTCACCACGTCACAAATCTCAAATAATCTGGTTTCTTGGACATGAAAATGTAGTCAAATGGCCTCCACAGTCGCCAGGTCTCAGTCCAGTAGAGCACCTTTGGACCAAAATCTCTTGAGGAATGCTTTGTCAGAGAATGTTCATTGATGTTCCCCCCAATGGGTGACCCCAGGGGGTGAAAATGCAATATTCGGTCTTGTGCGTAATGCCTCTAAAACCGTGACTCATGCGTTTTATTCATTTGGTTTCTTTTGGCGGTTTCGGTCGTTGGGAATGCCATTTTTAGTGCAAACGTCATTTTTTGGGAGTCCAATGTTTGTTGTGTGCACATCTAAAATACTACACACCGTGTGGTGATGATATGTCATGATGATACAGGCGTTGTCTTGACTCGGTTTGGTTTAACTAGTACACTTTGGACGCTTTAAGCTAACGTCTATAAAGAATAACCGTGCTAACGTATGACGGCTCGTGCACCGGTTACGCGCTCCATCCTGTCAGCCACTGAAGGCTTTGCGTTTCTTCCACGTGGCACGTTCAAACCACATTTCAAGCCAAAGGTCTGACCACGACCGGGTGAAAACGAGTACCTGTGTAAAAGTCGGGTTAAAGAAGCCGGTTGGCATAAAAACCTACGTTTTATTTACACGGGGCGCTCGAGATTTGTATCGCCTATTGTGCGAGCTCTGACCACGTGACTTTTATGCTATTCCGTCTCCAGGAAGAGGCTGCTCCTTCTTAGTGGGGGTGTGTGAGTGTGTGTATATATGTGTGTGTATGTGTGTGTAAGCCTGAAGTTCCACAGTAGGTTTATTCATTGAGCAGGAAGCCCTCATAGAAGCAGGAGCTCCAGAAAACTTTCCACCGACGCACAGTTCACGCGACGTACAGCAAACCCTCTCCATCTCGTCTGACTTTAACTTCAGCCTGAAGCACGGTAAGGGACCAAAGGTTGCTTGGCTCTTCTTTTTTATGGCTCTAGACTTAAGTCACACTGCTTACAAACTTCATTCAAACTTGGGATTCGGGTAAGTAGTGCAACAGCAGCTTTAAAATCGATTTCACTTGTGGGGCGCATCACCAGAGGTTTACCCTCAGCCTTCAGTTTGTAGTGACCCAAACCATCATTTTTCAGTTAGTCGAGACTTGATTAGTTGATGTACGTTAAGTAATTGGATAGCTAGAGGACTATAACTAGTGTTGGTGTCCTGTCTGTAAATGTTTACAATGGTACTAAGCCCGATCACATAGTGTACTACCAGAACGTGCTCATTTTTCCCCCTAAAGACTGCCCTCTTCTCAAAGGTTGCCTCATCTTTCTGATTCCACAGAACAATCCACTTTCCTGAACGTTTGCCAACTGCTTGGAGGCAGACCGCTTTCCTCCGAGTGGGCCTCCGAGTAGGTCTCTGTGCAATTAGTGGTGGCTCCCAGTTGTGAGACATCTGGCTCGGATCAGTCGGGAGAGGAGGCCCGCTGATCTGAGTAATCAGTTCACAACTGGGTGTCCGTATGGGCATCAAGGTCACTTGTAGTTTAGATCCCGTAGATGGCCGTCAAATGTCCGCCCTTGAACTTTTCCGCTGTTGAAATATGGAGGTCAATGCACTTAAACTGATCATTGACAGTCATGCATAAGCAGACGTTGGACGCTTAGGATGCGTTTCGATCAACTCTGTTTATGTGGATAATGAATTCCGGCCCATTCCTCAAGGGAAAATTGCCTGAGATTGGTTGGGGACTGTTGGTGAATAGTTTTCAAACCTTACCACAGATTTTAAACTGGATTGAGGTATGGGCTTGGACTTGGCCGCTCTAGTACGTTGAGGTTTTCGTGATGCAATATACAGTGGGGTAAAAAGTATTTAGTCAGCCACTGATTGTGCAAGTTCTCCTACTCAGAAAGATGAGAGAGGTCTGTAATTTTCATCATAGGTACACTTCAATTATGAGAGACAAAATGAGGAAAAAAATCCAGGAAATCACATTGTAGGATTTTTTTAAGAATTTGATTATAAATGAAAATAATTTCTGGCTCTCACAGACCTGTAACTTCTTCTTTAAGAAGCTCTTCTGTCCTCCACTCGTTACCTGTATTAATGGCCCCTGTTTGACCTTGTTATCTGTATAAAAGTCACCTGTCCACAGCCTCAAACAGTCAGACTCCAAACTCAGCCATGGCCAAGACCAAAGAGCTGTCGAAGGACACCAGGAAGAAAATTGTAGACCTGCACCAGGCTGGGAAGAGTGAATCTACAATAGGCAAGCAGGTTGGTGTGAATAAATCAACTGTGGGAGAAACTAAGAAAATGGAAGACATACAAGACCACTGATAATCTCCCTCGATCTGGGGCTCCACGCAAGATCTCATCACGTGGGGTCAAAATGATCATGAGAACGGTGAGCAAAAATCCCAGAACTACACGGAGGGACCTGATGAATGACCTGCAGAGAGCTGGGACGAAAGTAAC
>JAJAGP010000300.1:0-25000 GCA_025084515.1 Ancistrus triradiatus
AAAAAATGTCTGGTATTCTTGCATCAAATTCAAGACAGAAAACTGGGAGACCCCCCTGCTGACGGAAAAGAGAATCGCAGTCTTGAAGAAACGGAGGAGACGGTATCTTTTTGTTTTTGCTTTCAGTGAGTGGTTCAAATTTTATAAAAGTTCCAAAAATAAGAATGGCTGTATTCTGCAGAACTACATTTTTGCCACCTTCCTCCATCTTCAGGTGGTTCCCTGTCAGGTGTTTCACCCCTTCTGTTTTTTCTTCTTGGTTCCTTTTTTATTCCTTTTCTTTTCTCATTTTTCTTTCTTATTTTTCTTATTTCTTTCAGTTTGGTTCCTCTTTCATTTGATCTTTCATTCTTTGTATCCGTTTCCATTTTTTCCCTTTTTCAATGCCATTTTAAAATTCTTTTTTCCCTTCTTTACTTTTTTGACCCTACATTTTACTTCTTTTTAATATTTTTCTTAGTTTTTTTTTCTGTTTCTTTGCCGTTCTGGTTTATTTTCTAACCCTTTCCTTTTTCATTTAATTTACAGTTTATTTTTTTTATTCATTTTCTTTTCCTCCTTTCTTCTTTAAATATTATTCTTCACCATTTGGTTCCTGTTCTTTATGCCCCTATTTTTTTATTTTTTTGGTTATCCTTTCTTAATTTTGTTCTTTCTTTATAGTTGTTTCCTTTCTTTTTATCGATCCTACATGTTCAGTTTCATTGCTGTTACATTTCATTTTTTCCCTTTACTCTTATATTTTCTCTCTGTTTGGTCCCAACTAAAGATAGTAACTAAATGAACTAAATTACTTTTGAAATTGCTTGGGGAAGGAAAACCAAACAAGCTCAGCATTTTGTGATGACAGGATTTGGGACTGATTTAACCTCCATGTCAACAAAGCGTTTCCTTGTATAAGTGTTTTTTTTTGTTTGTTTGTTTGGTTTTTTAAACTCGTTTAGAGTCGTATGATTAAAATAAGAGACTGTTTGTGTTTGTGTCGGCGTGAGCTCTCCTGCTGTAAGCCGAACCTGAACTGCTTCTTCTGGAGGCCAAATATCTGCTCCTGCTGAGGTCCTTGAGGCTGGAATTGAGTTTGGAGGGTTGATGGGGGTCTGTAATCGAGTCCGGTGCAGGTGGAGGGTTGCTTTCCTCTGTCCTTATTCTCGGGGGTAAATCTGAGCTGAGAGATTTGGGGCTGCCTCTGAAGCCCTGCTGCTCGGCTCCAGCGCCGGCTGCCTCTGGCTCGTTTTCGTTTCCTCCTGCTTCTGTTTCGACGTCTAGCCTGACGGTGAAGATTCGGCGGATGATTGATGGAGCCCCGGGGAGAGAGAGGGCGCTGTGATTGGCACCACAAAAGAACGTCTGTCAAGATCAGACGCTCAGGGCTGACGAGGCCGTGCCTTAATTGGTCCTAATAGGCCGTGATCCTGCCTGAATGATCACTGATCTGCTGCGCAATGAACGAACCGAGTGGATGATCATCAGCCGAACGTTCCTCTGATTAACAGGTGGTGTTTAAGAATGAACGCGCATCGCTGAAGAAGCTCCTCACCACTGCGTATCCACATTTATTCATGCTCTGCTTTAGTGAGTGAGGTCACAGAGCAGCTGCACCGAGAGATCAGACAGACAGGCTTATCAGCAGTGGAACATCAACCCTCTGCCTCTCACTGCTTTCTTTTTGCATTCTGTGCCTTGTTTGATTTGTTTTCCTCCATTCTTTCTTTCCCAGTTTGGAATCCCGTTCTTTATTCCCTTACTCTATTTAAACCCACTCCTTTTTGTTTCTTTTTCATTCTTTTTTTTTTGTTGTTGTTCCTTGTTTGATCTTTCTTCCTTTCTTTCCTTATTGTCATTCTTTCTCTCTCTGTTTAGATCTTATTTAACCCTCTCCTTTTATTTCTACTTTTCATTTAATTTTTTATTCCTTTTCTTGTTTCTCCATTTGGTTCCTGTTCTTTATTCCCCTCATCTTTTTTTGTTGCACTCTGTCTAATGTTGTGGGATTTTTAATGTTTTTTTTTTTTTTTGTGTGTGTTTAACTATCTTTTATCTACTGCAAGCCGCTCAAAGCTGCAGGCAATGCCTTTAAAGCACGTACACAAAGCACGAACCCTCTGCTTATGATTACTTTTTTCCATTTTGCTCTTTGTTTGATTTGTTTTCCTCCTACCTTAGCTCACTTTTGTTCTTTCTTTTTCTGTTTGGATCCTGTTCTTTATTCCCCTATTCATTTTAACCCTCCCCGTTTGCTTTTCTTTTCATTCTTTTTTTTTTGGTTACTTTAATTCATTTTCTTTCCCCCCTTTTCTCATTTCCACTCTTTCTCCTTTTTTATTCGTTTCCTTTTCCACCTTTTTTTGTTTTCTTTCTTTCTCCGTTTGGTTCCTGTACTTTGTTCCCCTATTCTTTTTTTTCTTTTTACCCTCTCTGTCTACTTTTCCATTTCCATTGCTCTTTTCAATGCTTTTGTTCTGTTTCATTGCTGTTATGCTTTTCTGTTTTGTTTTGATTTTTTTTGGTGCTGCTGTTCCTAAATGTTCGGGGAAGCCTGATATCTCCTACTTCGGTGCTCTGCAGCTAATCGTCCCGTTCCCTTCGGCCTGCCCCCAGACGACTGAGTTTGTCTCGGCCCGTCCGACACCGGCAGCACCGAGACACCGGCTTGGAGACGCACTACGTTTCCTTCTGCTCGTACAGGATGTGGGCCGTGTCGCTCGGCCTCTGAATCGCATCATCTGACCTAAATGCAGTGAAACCACAGCTGCTGCTCAGCACGCCATCTCCAAGGTGACCCTCCACATCGACTCAGGCACCCCGGCACCCTCCCCAAATCACAAGGGCTCGCCGGTTTCTGCACTTGAGCGTGGCTTACAGGACATTTGCCTCCGATGCAGGCAGCCACGGCATGTGACATCACACCAAACACGCGGCCTGGGCTCCATTAGCATGGGAAATGTGCATGCTTTATTACGTTATCCTCACCAAGTTTTCTTAAAAAAAAAAAAGAAAAACAACAAAGCAATGTGAGACTGTGGTAGCCTAGCGAGTAAGGTACTGACTATGGATCAGAAGGTCCAGGGTTCAAATCCCACCTCTGCCAAGCTACCACTGTTGGGTCCTTGACCAAGACCCTTAACCCACAATTGCTTGGATTGTAAGACTGTATCAGTTGGAAGTCGCTCTGGATAAGGGCATCTGCTACATGCTGTAAATATAAATGCAATGCAATTTCAGAAGGTAAAGAGAAAAAAATGATTCAAAGGTCCCTATACAACAATGACTTGATTTTCTACAACGATAAAATGCAAGGCCGGTTCATAGTCGAGCCTCACTGACTATTCAGATAGTGGGAAGCATGGGGTGACGGTGGCAAGGAAAATCCTTAAAAGTTATAAGGAAGATCCTTGGGAGGACCAATGCTCAAATCGGGTTGTTTTTGTAGGATCTCGGCTGCGTCCCAATTCAGAGGCTGCATCCTTCGAGGTACACGCCGTTTGCAAATCACATGTTCCGAAGAATTTCATTTTAGTCACGATTTCTACAACATTCAGAGAGCATGACTGATTTTATGCTTAATCTCAGACATCCTGGGTTTCAAACGGAGTGTTATTTCCGCAAAAAAAAGGAGGTACGACCTACATATCTGACCGACTCCAAAAATACAAGCGCACCTCTCCTCACCTTAGTCCTTTGAGTCTACGTTAAGCGGTTCATCCTGTGTTCATTTCAGAAAACTGTAGAATAAAGACATGAGATGTATGATATAAGGACGTGCTTTTTAAGCACTATAAATATTTCCCGGGTAATCTGTAATGATTTGGTTCCTCCCGCCGTGCTGTTATTGCTTTAACCCGGCGCTGTCCCTTTTGTTCCTGCAGGTCGCTGATAGCAAACCATCAAGGCACTTAATGGATTTCATTTTGCTCTGTAACCCTCCGGCTAGCGACCTGCTTTCACGTCTACAAATCACACTTTAAAAAAAAAAAAAAAAAGTCAATTATTACTTGAGAACTTCTTTATAAGAGGTGGGTTATGATGAGAGCAAAAGTGTTTGTGTTAGTTAGCATCATTGTTTTTCTTTTCTTTCTTTCTTGGCATTCTCTTCAGCATTCATGGCGTCCTTTCTTTCTTTCTTTTGCATTCATGAATTTGTTTGTTTGTTTCTTTCTTTACTTCCCTTAATGGATTTCATAGCACTTTGTAACCCTCCAGCTAGAGACCTGCTTTCATGTCTAAAAATCACACTTAAAAAAAGTCAATATTTACTTCAGAACATCTTTATAAGAGCTGGTTTGTGTTAAGAGCAAAAGTGTTTGCATTCATGGCTTCCTTTCTTTTTCTTTCTTTCTTTCCTCCTTTAGCATTCATGGCTGGCATTGTCTGTCTTTCTATTTTTCTTTTGTTGTGTCTTTTCTTGCGCATTCATCCCTTTGTTTGTGTCTTTCTTTCTATACTTAACATTCATGGCTTTCTTTCTCTTTTCTTTCTTTCCTTCCCATTTCATTTTGCACTGCAACCCTCCGGCTAGTGCCCTGCTTTCGCGTCTACAAATCACACTTAAAATAAAGTCTTAACTTTTCTTGGAACGTCTTTAAGAGCTGGGTTAAGCGTCAGTTTTAAAACGAATTCAGCATGTTCCCTTCATGTTGGTTGTGTTGTGCTCTTTGGCGGGTTTGTTGTAAGACGACGAGCGGCGTCTGATCACGGCATAATTCACTGCTTCTCCTGGGCTGCTGCTCCCCCTCATTACAACCTTGTCTTTGGGTGCTTGTCAGACACACCTCTCACATCCTAAATCAATTAAGGACTCTCCTCTCCGAGCATCCCAAGCAGGCCGAGGGAGAACCACCCCCCTCATCCAACACACACCCCCTAACCCTGTCCAAGTGCACTGATTTAATTTGGTGGGCTATATGAGGATTGGCACGTTCTGCCCGGGTTCACTTCAAAGTGAAATTGGACAAGGGCATTGGAGCTTCACCATGTAAAACTGTCTCACCTTGACAGCTGGCTGATTGGCCTGAGGATTGCCTCCGAAGAGCACCTGAACGGCCCGCACACACCGATTCGTTTGGCCCCCCCTGTCTGCGCCGAGGGGATTCGCGCCGTTATGAAGACGGAGCCGAGTCGTGTGAAAGAGAAGACGAGTTGTGGAACTTGGTGTAGAAACTTTCTGGACTCGGCGCAGGCCTTACTGTTTTCCTTAGGCCTAGAGCGGGTACAGGCGTGAAGGGGCCGAGCCCGGTCCCACTCTTCTCCTTCCTGTTCCTTTAAGGCCTTTTCACACTGCTAAAAAAGGACACGCGTACGATAACCCCGTGCTTCACACTGAGGCCGAAGCTGATGGACCGCAACGCTGCATAACATCTTTAATCGGAGCCTGTTCCAATTTCTGCATTGTTAAAATCAAGCTGACCAATCACAGCTCAGTTGCTGGGCAGAACAGCTCATCAAGAGCTTATAGGACGAGCAACAGGCAGCCTCTAAAAACATGGATATTAAAGAAAATATCTGGTGGGATAGAGCTGAAAGTCTGGAGAATGATGGAGATCAAGCTCACAGGGACTGGATGGAAGCGTCTGATTATTTATCTAAGTGCATACAAAAAACACAAACTATAAAAAGCTTCCTGCACTCACCTCCGCTCACGTTTTTGTGGGGTTTTTTTTAGTTGAGAAAAAGACATGACAAAATCTCCAACACACAAAGAGAAGGGGAATTAAAGAAAGCGAAAGCAGTTAGTTTAGAGACTTTAGACAAAAAACAGAGGGTACTTGGTGTGACGGTAACACTACATTAAAAAATCACATCCGTTTTTTACTTGCATAAAAATCGAACTCGGTCTGAACAGGCCTCAAGTTGGCTGGGTACAGACTCGAATTATCTGGCAGTCTGAGTTTGTGCAAGGGCAACGTTACTCGCCTTGTGCCAACTATAAAGCTTGTTGGAGGCGGGATAATGCTATAGGGTTGTTTTTCAAAAGATCACTTGGTTCCAAGATATTTTGGATACTTTCTTTTGGGAAGTTTATGGAAGGTCCTTTTCCGTCTCAAAGCACAAAGCAAGCCTGGTCGTTAGACCATGAGTGCTACAGTCCCCACAGTCACAGTCCAAAATCTTGTATAAGAGTGGAAGCTGTTAGAACTGCAAACTTCATATTTACACCTACGGATTTAAAATGGGACGCCATAACAGCTCATGTAGATCTAAAGTGGTGGTGTCCCAATACTTTTGTACATAGTCAAAGGACCTTCCGTCTGACTGGCTGAACATGATTCGTTTTTGCAGCGTCGCTGTGTAATTGCATTTGCAGCCGTTCTTGTGTTTAGTTAAGTGCGTCTCGCCCTGCTGTTCCTCCAGCTATTGTTTATAGTCAGGTAGTGGAAACTTAATTCTGTACCAATTCTATGCTTGTCAGCTCCACTAACGGCCGCCTCACCTCTATCACTTCGAACAAAGGAGTTTAAAGAACGAATATGCCTCTATAACATTAAATCCGCCAGCCGTAACAAAGCAGCAAAGTTATAATTATACAGGACCGTGCCAAAATGAATTATAACGAGTTTATACAAACATTCGTTTGGATTTAAGTTTGTTAGATGAAGCTCTTAATGAGCAGTCTGATCGTTCCAGTGAGCCGAGCTTCATCACCCTTACAAACCAGGACTAAGATCTAAGCTGGAAAGGCAGAGAAATGAAAAAAACGCAGTACAGTACATTAAAGGTCCTGGACTCTTAGTGGAGTCGCAGCTGGACTGAAGAGCAACGAGACTGAAGATTGGTTTGAGTCCCATCACCAAAAACGTTGGATCAGCTTCGGCTGGTTTGGGATTGATGGATCAGTCAGAAATGTTACGGGAGAGTTATACAGCATCAGCAGCTTTTTTTTTCCTGCTCTATTTTCGTCCTTTGCTGGTGTTAAACTCTTCGCTTTTCCATCCACCATCCCTGTCTGATCGGAGCTTCATTCATGGATCTCTTAAGTCCAGCTCTGATTAACCCGACCGAGCTGCTGATGATCTAGAACTCAGACTTTAACATTTCTGACTCAGAACATTCACATTCAGAGCTTCAGATAACAAAAAAATATTGAGTCAGGCAGGTATTTTAGGCTTGCTCAATTTGGGATTGGACGTAGTTATTAGGAGATAATCTAAACTTGTAAAGTTGCTTTGAGACAATGCTCCATTGTAAAAAAGCGCTATACAAATAAATCTGACTTGACTATTTTTCTTTCTTTATTTCTCAGTATTCTTTTTCTTTTCTTCTATCATTCTTTCCTTCCTTCTTTATCATTCATTTGTCTTTCTTCAGCATCCATGGCTTTCTTCCTTTCTTTTTCTTTCTTTCTCTTGAATTCATGCATTTCTTTTTCTTTAGCTTCATCTAACTAATTTAGGATCACTAATGGAGTAATGTAAATGATGCTGAGCCTGTACTTCTGCCTCTGATTTGCTGGTGGTGGTAGAACAGTAGATCTTAGTAACAGCCTGCCTTATAAATCAGACCTGAATGCAGATAACCTTTCTTTATTATACGTTAAAGCTTATCAATCGATAGCTTTGGGTTTATTGTGTGGGGCTGTGTTAGGGTTATAACACCTGCCGTGTTGGAGCTGCAGCGGACAGCAGATGTGATGCAGGACACTGAGCGTCAAAAGTCCAGCTCATTTCCACCTCCAGTGGAGGGAGACGGCGCCTTAAACAGCTGTGAGACCAAACTCTCCGGAGGTAACTGATCACCACACGGCAGATGGAGTGATTTAATGGAGGACGGGCCGCAGCATAGACGGGAGTTTTCTGAAGTTACAAAACGCAGACGGGAGAAATATGCTATTCAAAATAAGATGGAATATAGTCTTTCTCTTGTGCTTTTGTTCTTTCTTTCCTTCCTTCATTACCATCCTGCATTCATTTTTCCTTCATTATTTCTATCTCTTTCCTTCTTTCTTTCATTCCACAGACCTGGTTGTTTTTTAACTGGTGGGATCTGGCAACCCTGGAATAAAATGCAGCATGTTATTGAACGATTGCTGGAGACTCAAACGAAGGAAATGCTCAAGAAAATTTAATTAAGTCTGAATTTTATGCCACATTGTTCTGTGAGATTATCCGATCATCACCCGAGTCGTGTAAACCTGGAGGTTTAATATTATTTGTTTAATTGTTACATATAATCTTGTAAGGGATTTTCCTTGCCACTTTCACCCAAGGCTTGCTCAATTTGGGCCTGGCCTTAGCTATTAGAAAATAATGTAAATTTGTATAGAATTAAATCGGAAATGCATGTAAACGTGTTGATCTGATTACTGACCCAATCTGATTTTCTGCGGTTATCGGATGATTAAGTGCATGCATTATCACACATTTTTGGGAAGTGGTGGAACAGGAGATCAACATGGACCTAAATGTCTGAGGAGCGTTTCCAGCACCTCGTTGACTCCATGCCACGAAAAATTAAATTCCGATACGAGCGTTACAGCTCTTGCCCAGCAAACAATCTGGATCAAATTCAGTTTTAGTAGCGGTATGTTTTGATAGTAGCGGTATGTTATGTTAAATTTCCCTCCAGTGTCCAGTTTGGTTCTTGAGCGTTAATTGGGGCTACGTACTCGTGTATAATAGTACTAATAACAATAATAATCACCCAAACAGAGGGCAGCGGGACCAATGGAAGCGTTTTGGGGATGGATAAAAATGAAAGCTGTAATTAAAGATGTAATGGCTGATTCCCATGGAAGGAGCGTTTGGTTGTTTTTGATGAAGGGCAGATACAGCGGCGATAGCCGTTAGTGGTTACTGTGTTTCCCGGCGTCGGCGTGGCCGGCTTTAATAATCATTACAGGCCGTAAAGAGAAATGGTGCGAGCGATGTGTTTCATTAACGCTGTAATTCCAGGAGGCAGCAGCAGCTCCAGCACATGGGCTCTGAACAGGCAGCATCCTGCTGACACAGCAGATCGGCCATGTGGACGTTTTTCTAAACATTAACGCAAATAAGCCAACAAAAATGTTCCTTTTTTAAATATGGGTGCAGAACCTGAACCTGAACAGCAACAGTTGCTGGAGAACTGGTTTGTACAACGAATAAAAAACAGGTCAGAGGAGCTAAAGTGGTAATTTCCTCTAATTATTCTGTTCTGCTAGGGAAATTTAGTGACCTAACCTGACATGACATAAACATTATTTTTCCAGTTTCACTCCACTTTTCCACCAAATTTGCAGCAGAAATCGAGACTCAACAAACCAGCAGACATTTTACTCATGAGCAGTGGCACTCGGTGGTGCTGCTGTAGCCCATCTGCTTCAAGGTTTGACGTGTTGTAACGAGTGGTTAGTGTTCCTGTTGCCTTTCTAACAGCTCAAACCAGTCTGATTGGGCGAAAATGCCTTGTTAATGTCAGAGGAGAACAGAGAGCTGGCCTTTCTGGATAGTTTCCCTTTTTCGGGCCGTCCTCTGTAAGCCCTAGAGATGGCGCTGTGGCATGAAAATCCCAGCAGACCAGCAGTTTTGAATTATAGCACCAATGAACACGCCACCTTCAATGTCACCTTTCTTAAATCACTGTTCTTCCTTATTCCAATGCTCGGTCTTGTCTAAATGCGCCAAGTTGCCGATTGGTTAGATATTTGCGTTAACGAGCGGATGAAGAGGTGTGCCTAATAAAGTGGCCAGGGAGTGTATGTACATGAGTGCAGACGTTTCACTCATTCGTTAGTGTTGACATAACGGGAAAGCATCTGGAAAGCAGAGCTCACTTTATCGTGTTGTTTGATTTCCATAAAACGAACATCACACTGCATCACAGGGAGCAATCGCTGCTCGGTGCATATGCATAAACCATTAGACTACAAACACTACAAACAATGGGCTCCATCGAACAAGGAAAGCATCTCTAACTGAAGAACAAGAAAATCAACTCAAGCCAGTTTACAGCATCGTAGGGCCTTGTCGAGTTTCTGCTCCGCGTCACCGAGTCGAGTCTCCAACGCTTTGAAATAAACAAAGAAACCTGGGATGTCAGTTCTCACAAAATGTACAAGAGTCACTGAAACCCAATCACGCTTTAGTGGCCTCTTAGAAAAGGCCTAAGAACTGAGCCTTGTGAGACCCCAGTAAAGTCTACATGGCACCTGAAGGCCATGCCCCTGCAGGTAAGAAGCATATTCTGACCAAAACTGGTACTGAGTTAAAGACAGACGCTTAGTTCAGAAGAATCAGGGCTGATTATGGTCTGGCAAATCTGCCAGCACAGATTCCTGATTTAAACAAGACTGCTCGGGACCCTGGAGCTGGAGCTCAGTGAGAAAACATATTTAAAGGTAAAAAAAGTAATTGATAACTAATAAATGTGGCTGGGCGATCTGGAAGAAAATCTTCACAATATTTATCACAAATGCATTTTAAATATCGCTTATATTCTGTCAGATGTTGAACATGACAAATGAACTGTAGAAGGTTATACAACACTAAAACGCTAAGTCAATAAAACAAACAAAATAAATAAAATTAAATAATAATAAAATAATAATAAAATAAACTTCTCTGACTAAAACATAACCCTAACTCTGACTGGTGAAAAGCTTCAAGTTATAATAGAAAACACGAATAAAATCTCTGGTCAGGGATGGGCGATGGGTTAAAAATATCATATCCCGATATTTATCATGCCGTGTGATCATAAACAAAAAGCACCAGCAGCGGTAGATTCTCAGAGACGACTTTACAAATATGATCCTGTAAGTGATTTTTATTCAAAATGTCCTGCACTTCATCCAGTTAAAGTTATTTTAATATAATTACACTCTTTCAGTGTTCACTGACGATATCCTCAATACACTCAGAAATGTATCACGATACAATCCAATACCGTCACATTGCCCAGCCCTTCTAATAAAAGAAAAAAGTCATGTGTTTGAAATGCTTTTATACCACGTTCTACACGATCATATTCCATCATTCACTTCTTTGCATATTTCGCCATGTACCAGTGATTAATTCGTTATTTGCGCATCAATACTGTGAACTCTTTCTACGTTCCGACCCTCCGCCTGCAGGACCATCATGAGCAGAGTGTTTCGAATGATCAATGTACGTTTTAATCACGTTTCCAAAATCAAACAATTTTTCCGCGTTTTTATATTAAACAATCGATTTTGAAATAATTTTTCTTCCTGTCCTTGGTACGGTTTTTATTCTCGCTTCCTGCCGCGGATGCAACGTTACCTCCAATTTCTCCGAACTCTAAACGGACAGAAGTCGAATTAATCATCCTTTATGCTCCACTCCCTTTCATAAGCCTCATAAAAGCCAATGTGTTCACATCATTACTGAACATTTGGTGGAGAAAATGGACGGCATGACGACTCATTATCAGACGGAGAGCAGTCGGAGTCTTCTCGTCATGGCCGGATCGTCACTACGGCCCATGGAGCGCCCCTATTCTGGGTTTGACTACGAAAATGACTAATGCACTGAGCGCCCTTACTGTATCCTTCCGAAAAAACACTAACTCAGCACTGATTATTAAGAAACGACACCGGGAAAAGCAGATATCGCAAACATACCACAGCTACTACACCCTCACATTCATACCTTAATATATAGATATCATAAGCTGAGCAGCTCAGAACCCATAACCTTCTCAGCAGTCCTAAGTCTTAACCACTCAGGTTCTTCTGTAGGACATGCGACCTAAAAGCAGGCGACTCTCAGGCCTAACAATATCACTTTTACCCAAAAGCCCAAAGCTGCTGAGCGGTTTGTCGTAGGTTAATACGTGCTCAGAAGCAGCTGATATGAACAGCTCAGAGAGAAACCGAGCGAGCCTTTAATATGTACAGTATGTTCTGGCTTCAGGGTCAGAGCAGCATAATCACCCACAATAAAATCCTTATCTACCCGGGGTTTCAACCTGACCCCCCGGGGACAATTGGAAAAAATTAATCAACGTGTCAGGTTACGGTAGAACAAATAACCTCATTCCGGCCACGTATGATTGGTAGATTGCAGCTGGAGACTCGACTGAAGCGTTAATTAAAAGCAGTAATACAGTTGTCAGTGTCGATAAATCAATGATCCCCTCCAGAGCAGGAAACAGGAGGCACGGCACGGCGCCCGGCTTCCACAACCAAACACTTTCCTTAGTCCCTTTACCACTTTCTTTACTAGCAGTTTATTAGCTGAACTGAGCCAAGCTCCATCTTTGTATCAAAGCCCGGCTTGAGGTTCGAATCCAGATCCAGGGACCTGATTCACAAGTGTCTTAAGAAAGAAAATCTTAAATGTGTGTTTTATCTTAACCTCATTCTTAAGTCAGAGTTATGAAAATTGTTCTTCTTAAAAATGATCTTTTGTTTGTAACTCTTGTCTTTAGAACAATTCTAAACTACAAGTGGTATTCTTAAACATCACGTTCTTAAATGTTTTCTTGCCTTTACGATAAATTCACTCCTCTTAGGCTGTAAGCGGTGGCAAGCTAAGCGTCGACCTGTAAAACTTTAAACAGTTGAGTTATTACAAATCAGGCCTACACAGTTTCCACACAGGAGAATTTTTGTCTCTGTTGGCTTTTTCTTCCCCATTACCTCTACTTTGCTAACATTTGCTAACATTTTTGAATGTTTGATTTGCTGTTTTTCTTCCATTGAGCTGTCCTTGAGTGGATTTTTTTTTGTTGATTAAACTAAATAACGATAAATGCAACTTCAAAATGTGTCTCACGCCATACATTGTAAGCTGTAAAATGCATCGTAGGCCACGTAAGAACAGAACAAAGCTTTTCTTAAGATAACGTGTCAGAACTAAGATTATTCGAGAACTTGTTGTTGGAACCTTTGCAAGTTTTTCTTAAGAAAGGTTTTTCTTAACTTCATTCTTAAGAAAAAGTACAAAAATGGTTTTTCAGATACCTTCTTAAAAATACCGTATTTTTCGGACAATAAGGCGCACTTAAAATCCTTAAAACTTTCTCAAAAATCGACAGTGCGCCTTAAAATGCGGTGCGTCTAATGTATGAATTAATTCTGGTTATGCTTTCTGACGTAGAACCGATTGTAGATGGTACACGGCGCTCATAAATCTGTCAAAATGTTTTAGCACGGTCTTTGGTAAGTTACGAAGCTTACGGCAAGCTTAGTGCGCAGCATCGCGGAGTAATACGGTATGTGCTTCAGCATTAGGGTACGTGCATTCATTCATTCATTTTCGAAGCGGATTTCAAACTCAACGCTACCGGTCACGCAGTACAACATGGTCATAGAGCAGCTGCGAGAGAATTCAACATTAACAAATCAATGGTACGGAAGTGGAGGAAGCAAGAAGACGCCCTGCGCCAGGTAAAGACCAAACTGAGCTTCCGAGGGATCTTAAGAGTTTTGTTTCATTTAATGCGTCTTATAATCTTTATGGTCTTTAAGGCGCTTTATGGTCTTTATGGCCCTTTATGGTCCGAAAAATACGGTAATCTTATTTTTTCTTAACTCTTTTGTTTTAAGAACAATTCCAAGAACAGGTGGTATTCTCAAATGTTATGTTCTTAAATTTTTTCTTAACCTTACGATAGAATCACGCTTATCTTCAGCTGACAGGGTAAGCGTCGAAATTTAAAACTTTAAAGAGTTACTAGTTAATTAGTTAACTACTTAGATTTTCCATGCACGATTTATTTTCCACCATCACCTCTATTTCTTGTTTGATCATTTTTTTAAATGTTTAGTTTAATGTTTTTCCCAAAAGTGGATTAAACTAAATAACGACAATATCGATAAAAATCCTATGTAAAAACAACAAAGATTTTCTAAAGTTAACATTTAAAAACTTCTTTGTTGCATTTAAGAACATGCTTATGAACCTTAGTGTTTGTTTTAAGAACCTTTGCAAGTTTTTTCTTAAGAAAGCTTTCCGGTCCCAGGTCAACAGTCTAGTCATTGTCCTCCACAAACCCTCCAGTAAGATCAGTGCTGGACCCCAGAGTCCAATCAGCTCTAATACGAACAGACAGTTACTGTACTTGGATTCATAAATCCAGCCTTTCTTAAGCGTCTTATAAACTTCTCAGCACGAGAGCAAGTGGTACAGGCTTATCTGCAACGTAATCTCATTTCAGACAAAAAAAGCAGAGCTAATATTCATAACTTTCCATCTCGTGAATTCGAAGAGGGAAGAAGAAAAACCCTCAAGTTAGCAGAATTCAAAGGAAGCGTCCCATTATTCAGAGAGGGAGCCGAAAAACTGTTGATGTAAGCCATAACGCATCCATCTGCCGCACTGTCTGATTTAAACCGTCTGAGAGAAGAAGTCGACACACTCTGGCAATCGAGATGAATGAACTGGCATGTTGCATGTGTGTGGGTGGTGTTACTGAGGGGTGCAGGGCATCCTGCTGAGCGAATAGTCTTTTGTGAGGGTTTAGTGTCTTAGAAAAATGTAGAAATATAAGAACATTTGGTTAGGGGTTCGATTACAGGGTTAGGGTTTAGCAGTTCCAGTTTAGGAGGTAGGTGTAGGATCAGGATTTGGGTACAAGGTTGGGGTAAGAAGTCATTGGTAGGATAAATAAATAAAATACAGTCTGAAGTATTTTTAAGGTATCTGTACTGTACTTGATTATTTGTGTAACGTAACAGTTTTTACTTTAACTACATTTTCAAAACAGGCTTTCAAAGCTTTTATGGATCTTATTTTTCTTGATTATTTAAGCAGTTCCATCAGGAAAACTCAAGTCTAACCCTTTTTAATGTTCAGCAAAACACATTCTACTCCTATACACTTTTTTTATTAAACAGACACTAGAGGTTTATCCATGTCCCTAGGACACTGAATTTTATTTCTGTGATAATAAACTATATCATAATATAAAAGTCGTGCAAAAGTATTTTTTTAATTAAAGAACTGGTGTAAAAAATGGACTAAAATGCAGTCAGAGTGTTTCAGAGATTCGATGATAACTATCGTTTGGGTTAAATATCTGCAAATGTTTACTGCATTACTGAATATTATGCCTAGTTATGACAGCTCTATTATTAAAACGCATTTATTAAAAGTATTTTGTATATTTTTGTTCCTCCTGACTTTTACGAACCCTTAGGTAGCCTCAGCGTCATGGATCTGTAGTTCTTACCCTCGATAAAATTTAAAAAATTGAGTTAGAAAAGATTTTTAAAAGGAATACTTTTACTTTTTTTTACTTTCCTTCTGGTACACAGGTTTGTTGCAGAAGGACAGCAAGCATTTGCCATGGTCCGTGTGTGTGTGTGTTCCAGAGGGTTTCATCTTGGACCTGTAAGCGAGTGCTAAATTGACAGTCAGTAGTAATTACTGATCATGGCTCTGATAGCCCCACAGATTAAAGCCCAGATTGTTTTCAATCTATTGCCTCTGTGCCCATATGCCTCGTCCCATCAGATGCGGAGGGACGCCGGATAATTGAACTCGCCGGCCCGCCTCTACGTGGTACAGTTCGAAGATGGAATCAATCATCGGTATTGGGACGGTCGACTCCCTCTTCAATTCTACCCCGTCATTTTTTTCCTCACAACCTAAAAATATAAATGGCTTTTGGGATACCTGGATTTGGTCCTTTTCTTATCCATCTGACGAAATGAAGGAATCATCCACCGGCTTGGAAATGAGGCTCGTTCTAAAGAGTAAACGAATGACGAGAGCCCTCCTGGATCTAAATCAGACGGCATCTTGGGCGGTCATGTCTCCCGTCCCTCAGACTGCTCCTGAAGGCCGACCCGAGACACGTTCAGCATGCGGATTCAGATAAGTGATGAGATATTGCTAAGAGACAGCGGCGACACCGTTGTGCCAAGACAGTGCTGTGGCCTCCGAGTTTACATCGTTGTCAGCATGAAATAGAACACAACGCCTCAAGGGGAACAGGAACCTGTGAGGGAGTCACGTCTTATCGTACGGTTACTTATGGCACAAAAAGGCAAAACAAATCTCCGGAACAAGAATCTCCTGTCTGATGAAAAGACTGAATACTCTGCCATGAAGCCCAGACCGGTGGAGTGCTGCAGTGATGGTTGACCTTCTCTTGGTTCTTGATCACCCATTTACCAAGGACCTTCTTCAACACTCTAGGAAGAGTCCTGGTCGTTCCAAAGTTTGTCCGTTTAAGAATTATGAAGGACATTATGCTCTTGGGAACTTTCAGTGCAGCAGCACTTGCTCCTCATGGCTTGGTTTTTCTCTGATATGCATTTTAGACGGGTGTGTCTTTCCAAATCGTGGTGTAGAAACATCTCAAAGAAGATCAAGAGGACAGGAGGAACCCAGAGTTCTAGCAAAGCGTCTGAATACTTTTGTCCATTTGAAATTTTTGTTTCTCTATGATTCTGTTTGCAAACTCGACTCCATTAGAGATTATTATTACAGAATCTTTAGAAAACACACACTTACAAATAATCAATCAGCAAATAAAAACATAGCATCGTCTGTAAAACACAAACAGGCTGGAAAATAAAGTGGCTTCTTAAAGGCTTCATAAGGGTAAATGAAAGCGCATTCACATTTCATTATTTTATCAGGATTACATTTCTATCTTATTTTATAAAGAAATAACGGAAAAGAATGGAGAAATAAAGAACGAAATAGAATAAAAGAAAATATATTACTGGAAAAAAAAAGAGGTAAAAGGGTTGGAAAGTGAAAAACAAAAATATGTAAGGACACACAAAACACAGAAAAATAAATAGAAAAAGAATTAAAGGTAAAAAAACGAAAGAGAAAAAGCAAATATAGCAACAGAAAAAACAAAAGGAAAAGCATGGAAAGGTAAAGACAAAATAAAAAGAAGGAAAAAACCAAAGCAAATGGAATGAGAGCAAATCAAATCAAAAGAGAGAAAAAAATATATAAAAATAATAGGCAGAAAGAAAAAAAAAAAAGAAACAGATTCAAAGGAAAAAAACAAAAATAATACAAAAAAAAAAATAAAATACATGATAAAAAAGGCAAAAACAAAATAGGTGAAACCTTTCGAAGGCATCGTAAGTTGTGCTCGCAGTTCCCAGTAACTCCAAGCTGACCTTTCACATCCCTGGTCTGAACCACGGCAGAGATGAAAGTGTTTCGCATTTTCCGCGGAAGCGTCCGTACGAGGGCCGTGATGAGCCCGGGCGTAATCGGGGAGATTATGGAACGATTTGGCGCAGACTGCTGCCCGAATGTAACCCCGCAGTGTTTTGCGGCGGCGGAGCGACTAATCGCTGTTGCAGATATAATCAATTTGGTGCGTGTTATGATTTATTACAGCACTTAGCATCCTGAACAGCTGCCGCATCTGAAAGTACAGTCGGTGGTGACCGTGGATCGGTTTCGCTACTCTCGCTTGTTTGTGAACGCACCACAAATCCTGCCCGGGGGTCAGCGACGCACCAGCCGAGGATACAGCTTAATACTGGCCCTAATGAGGCCCGACAGAGAATAAATATTAATTAAGCCGCATCAAACCACTTGTCTTCATTAAAGTTTAAGTGACAATGTAATTCTCGTGGTAGCGCCACCGGCAGGGCGATGAAGCGTCCCCGTCGCCGGGTGGAAAGGAGTGGCATCGGAGGAGCTGGCGTCCGATATCGGCTTTCATGGCCCTCGTAAATTATAGATTTGGATATGAAGTTATAAGAGGCACTTGAGTGATATCCGTTTCATGGAAAAGGATCGTCCCGGCGTTTTTCTTTCACGTTCGTCCCCGGTGGCTTCCTGATTACCATCCGTCATGTCCACGCTCCATTGTTTATTGATCAGGGCTCATAAACTGTGAACGGATACAGCGATGATGGAGCCTCTAAAAGCATTCGTAAAAAGATTAGTGTTGGCAAGTGGAAAACCTCCAGAGAGCCGTCGAACCAAACAGACGAGGGCCAAAACAAAACAGAGTCCCCTCTGCAGCCATGTTCCGTTTGTCCTCCCATATTCTTCAGTCATTCGAGGTTAGGGGTGACGTGTCGGTCAGACAACTCCGACGGGCACCGACACGCCTAGCCTGCTGCTGGGAAACCACAGCTCCCACCAAACCTGAATCCATTCAACAAACAGTGCACATACTGCAGATTGGTTTTTTATTTTGATTAATTACATCATTCTGACGGAAGCGCAAAAGACGGAACTCGGAGACGAACAAGCAATGTTAGAGCTTACTCCCATGGGATTTGGGGTCTGTACTCCATCGTTAAGAACCAAGCGTGCCGTCTCAAAGAGAGTTCACGAGAACAAAACCAGAATAAAAGAAACCAATACAGAAAAATATAGAAAACCAAACGTAAAAGATGACAACAAAAAAAGATGAAAGGAGAGAAGAACAGGCTAATAATGAAAAGAAAGAAAAGCAGACAAATAAAGAGAAAAAATAATTAAATGAAATAAGGCAAATGGTAGTTCACGAGAAAACATTTAAAAAAAAGGACAACAGCATGAAACAGTAAAAAAATTAAGTATAAACTAGTCAGAAAGAAAAGAGTAAACAAAGCAAAAACAAATAAAAGATTGCAAAAACAATAACTAAAAGAAAATACGACAGAAAGAGAAAAAGAACAATACAAATAAAATGAAAAACAAACAAGAGGAAGGTAAGAAAGAATGAAAGAAATAATTAAAAAGAAAGAAAGAAATAAAATACAATAGAAAAAAGATAGAAAAAAATAATGACAGGAGGAAATGGAAATAAAAAAAGAAGTAAAGGCAGAAACAACGAAATGGAAAAAGGCCAAATATAGCAAGAGAAAAAAGAAAGAAACAAAGACAACAAAAATGAATGAACAGTATACAAAATATAAAAGAATAAACTTTTTGATTTCAACTTGATAAATGTACACATATCGAAGCAAAAAAAATCAAAATAAACAGTAATTTAAAAATAAACGTTCGACAGTAAAATGAAAGAGAAAAAATTTGGTCCAGATCCCTGTAGGTCTAAAAAATCACCTTAACCTGTAACATCCACATCCACATGGAATAGAGAGAAGCGAGAGAGAGAGCGGCACCCCTTGGTTATACACAATGTTCACCTCACTGTTTTGATAATATTAAACACGATTTAATCAAAAACACTCAAAACATAAAATCAAGATGAGAAAAAAAAGCCTGACTTAAGAGACTTTAAAAAAAAAACTCAAGATTTTAAATTTAATTTCACATTGTAAAATGAATCTCTGACGGTGACCGTGAAAAAGTCATTTGGTGGTAAAGATTCCCACCCCTAGTTTCAAACCCTTTCTAAACTGGCAGCTTTGGTGGCGTTCCGGTTGATCCCTGGACCTTCAAGACCTTTACAGTCCAGTACTTTTAACCTCAACTCTAACAGCAGTTGTGAATGGAGTCGGTGAAACACCCCAGCCCCATCTGTCCTCCTATGTAATTTTTTTCGGTGTTTGTACACCCTCTGCCCCGAGCCAGATCCATTTGTCTTTGCGCCATCTCGCCGCTCGGTACATCACGGGAAAGATTGAATGCGGCTAATAGACTGTGACACAGCCCATTAACTACAGCTGTAATGAAAGCGTAATGGAATCAAGCAGCAGCCATTTCTCATCGCAACACGCCACACGCCGAGGCCGAGGTAAAATATTTGAAGATGAAGAAGCGGGAAGGAACCGTGAGCTCCACGCCGCTCGCCCTTCAACTTCAGCCTACATAGGAAGCTTAAAAACATAAAAACATGCTGACTCTACAGCATGGTCATGTATATAGCGCATTGTTACTGATAACACACAGTTTAATAACTATAATAATACCTAAAATATCATTATTTTTTGACTCTGTACAGCTTTGTTACTGACACAGCAGGTACAGAGCGGGGTACAAAGAGGGTACAGAGCGGGTACAAAAGAGGGTACAAAGAGGGTACAGAGCAGGTACAGAAGCCTGCTGAGAGAGCGAGAAGCATCTAATAAAGCTTTCTGATTAACTTTGATATCAGGGGAATTAAAGGGGGGGTAGAATCGGACGAGACGCGCTTTTTCTTAAATTCTCGTAGGGGGAGCTCTAAGGAAAAAAGTTTGTGGCTCCCCAAGTGGCTCAGCTATTCGTCAGAAATATTTTGTTTTGTCTTTTAAACCTGTCTGTACAGAGGCAGCATCTTTCTCTGACCAACAGCAATTTAAGAAACAGTCCATCTCTAAAAGCTCTATACGCTCGACCGGTCTGACCGACAGCTGTCCGTAAGCCCCGACAGGCAGAAACCATCGCCGTGTCCAGCCCGTGAAGCAGAACGGGTCCATTCATATTTTATTGATGCACCACAACTTTCCAGATCGAGCGCAGGCACCGGCTCGTCGATATCAGCCCCGAAACCGGACGGATTAGGGTGTCTTTCTGCGCTTCTTCAAAAGGTATTCTAACAATTTTCAAGACCAGCAACTTTCTGGTCTATAAAAATTGATTTGTTTGTCAGGGGGAGCAGACCGATTTGGACTCTTTCAGCCATGAAATCTTCGAGCGAAATAGGAGTATCAATCAAAAACATGAAGAGGTAGACAGAGGGGGAGAGACTGAGATCTGACTTTAATTTAGACGTCGTCTGGTGTCCTGAATCCCACGAGCACGTGTAAGGAGACTCTCACCACTCTTACCAGAATTGTTTTTGGAAAATCAAAAACACTGCTGATTATATAACTCTAAGGGCTGAACGTTTTGCAGTATTAATTCAAACTCTTCTACATTTAGCAGACGATCTTAAACATTGGGGGTTAACGGCCTTGCTCGAGGATCCGACAGTGGCAGCTTGGCCACAAACCCTCAAACAAATCCATAAATCGCCTTTAAAATTGTTGGTTTAAACTCTTTGCACCTATTGACGTAACATCAATAAATCAGAAAGATCTCGAGAGCTAGATCGCTCTACCACTGTATCCACATTCCTGTTATTTTTTGTTTTACAGCACAAATCAAAATTACCATGATTCCAACTAATATCTCCGACATCCAGCCATAAACAAACTAACTGTTCCTTTACCTTCATCATAAATGTATTACTCCATTATGCGCAGATAATACTCTATGAATCATTTAATCTTCACTCAAATCAACTGAGCTCTGCTTTTGAAAACTCTGGCAAAGACAGGATCTTACATCGTCAGTCGTAATCTGTTATTTTGGTCACAAATGCTCTTATTTGGCGCGTGCTGATAACCATTTTTAAGTAACTGTGCACAAAACTGAGGGAGCAGACCTTGCTCACCACCACACACCTGTAAACTAATGGCTCTGTATACCTTGGCCCTTTTTAAATCCTACTTTATTAAACCAGCGTTATCAGACCCAACTGCCTTGTGAGGAAAACATCATGGAGTCCGATCGATTTGAATGTGTCCGAACAGAAAGCAAGTGTCTTTAATTCCTCCTTCATTTTCTCTCTAATCCACCTCCTGGCCCTAAGCCTTCACCTGGTGACACGACCAACAATCAGTACTGCCAGACTTTAATTAGCTCATCCATTTTACAATACAAAGTCCTAAACCTTCTGCTCTGACCCTCAGCTTTTCTTCTAAAGGCTGAAGATTGAAGATGTGTCACACAGAACACGACACGTTTCACAGTAATTATATCAGCGCTACGACCCAGACGGACTCTGCTAAGCTGGACTTATTGTAACTCAATCTTAACTCAAAAATGATTGCTCATCAAACTTACTCAGAGATTTAGTTTAGAAGCCTGCTTATTTTCATCCCCTGTGGTTTCAGAATGCACAGTCTGGAAAAAAAAGAAAAAAACAACAGTCCTAAAGTCTCATCTTCATCCTTAGAAGAGGCTCCAGATGCCCTCAGGCGATCTCCGGTTAAAGTGGTAACACTATACTTAAGGGCTCTTCATAAAGCTGCAAGACACCTACAACGGCTCTTAACGAAAATAAACACAAACCTTCACTTGTGTTACGTTTTTATGGCAAGATGACGTGCATCCTGAGATAAAAACATCACAACCAAAGTCCTTCTAAATAATATAAACACAGAAGAGGCGACAAGGCTTTAACCCTGGGATAATTTGGCATGTACCACCTATCTAAATACTGTAAATACAAAGTGTTGCCTTGGCCTCCAAAGTCCCCAGAACCCAATCGAGCGTCAATGGGACATTCTAGACAAACAAGAACAATCCATGTAGGCTCTTGTGGGGTCCTTGACAGGTCACAGCCCTGGTGGCACCAAATTAGGCAGGTGGCTGTGTTTATATGAGCCTTAGACAAGCCCCCCACAGCTGCTGTAAAAAGTTTTACATATTAATTATGACTGTAAATGTATTTTAGCTTGCACACAACTCAAAACTTTCAAGTTTTATCCTTGCAATGTGACTACACAACGGTAACACGGTGATTACACTCACCATTAACACTACACAACGAAGCCGAAGAACAATAAATGCAGTTCTCTTGAAAGTCCCACAGAAGCCCGAACCATCTGCTCTATCCATATGGCTTTATCACATCAAAGTGACGCTAACTTTGAAACACAAATACCTAGCTTTGGAGAGTAAATTCATCTTCGGATTGTATTATTCCTCCAGAGGGACTCTATAATTGCCCCAACAATAAACTGTGTTCTTTTTTAAATAGACCTGTAATGTTTGCTCTGCAAAGCCTGTACTTAATTCAGACCAAACCTGCTGAAAGAAGCCATCACATATCAGCAATCCCCAGCTTTCAGCCCTCTCAGCGTCTCCCCCTTGACCTCTCTTTCCTTCTCCATCTGCCCTGAAATTAGGAGAGAAGCAGAAACTCATCTCAATTTGAATTTCATATCTAAATCCTGCTCTCTTAAACAAGTGCATGGTTTACCATAAGAAAATAAATAAATTCAGAGGAATACGGGTAATGTCAAGTGTGTTTCTGCTTCATACACACATATACACTCTAAAAATGGATAATTGGGTCTATAAAATAAGGCAACGTTTTGCATTAAACGTTTTGAGTCATGCTTTTTGAGTCAACTGTTGATACAGTTATGCTGATCCAATACGTTGAACAGGGTTTAAATAGGGTTAATTAGCGTTTTAGCACGAACTTAATAACTATCTATACGCATTTTCGATACTTTATTAGCTCACCAACTGAATCCTGAATTAATGCAAATCTAAAATAGCTGTTAACTTCTGACACAGACCGGCTGCTGACCTGTCAGTCTGAGGTTACTTGCTAAACGCTAGCTAATTAGCGCGCGGCTAAAATGACATAAACATAGCACAAAAACGGGCATGTTCAGCATATTACTGTCAAAAGTACTAAATATCAATCATTTGGATCATAGAAAATAAGTTTAAAATCTTAACATCACTCACCTTGTTAAAGAAAAACGTGTATTGCGTTAGCAGTCAGCAAAGCCTGCAGTAGGAACTTATTCCAGGCATTTAAAGTGGGCGAGAGAATTCAAACAAATATATAGAGAAATCATTAATTAAGGTACAAGAAGCGTAAAGATGTTCTTTATTATTTCATGAAAGAATTTATGCTTGGGTAGGTTTTAACAGGGTGTTGAAACAATGCTTATTTTTAAAACATTTTGTGAGTGAAATCAATGAGATTACAATACAGGCAAAACAATCTGACAATATTGTAGAGCTTACATTTTATCTCACAATAATCCACATATAATGCATATATTTAATACATGTACATATCAGTTCATTCATCTAAACACATCTAAACACTAATTCCACCATTTGAACCCTCAACAATTTGGCCAATTGACAACTATTGTCATTTGGTCAGTACTTCATCATCTTCCATTACGACACCATCGTCTCAGTCCATTTGAACCCTCAAACCTCTTGTCAACAGTCCAGTACCATCTAAGCCACCACTAACTCAATAAATCAAACTAACCCCCGGTCAAGTCAATAGCTCAGTACGATAACCACCCACTCAACCATTTACAACATCAACCCTTTTGTGAAAAGTCCACTAACAAGATTTTATTTACTGATTACTGATCTTGGATCTAAAGGACATCTGAATTACTCAACATAATACATAACACCACACTGAATGGGCTCGTTTAACTCGTTATTGTTCACATTAGGTGATAAGAAATACAAAAGCATAAAGATGTCGAGATGTGGTTTCTGTATCAAATTGAGAAAAACCTTTCAGGTACTTATCCTCTGACTATTGTCTTTTCTTGCCTTTTCTTTGGACAAAATGTCAGGGCTGTCAGGTAAGCTGTTGGCACTTACATACAACACATAGTAGTTAATTGTTCATAAACATTAAGAATCAAGTAAGCATTAACTATGAACTAGAAGCATGAAATACAGATTTGTACATAAAACCTTCCAAGAAGCATAACTTTCCATGACAGTAACCTTCAGAAAAAGGTTCTGCTGACCTAAAACTGTCAAACTGCATCTTTATTTACAGCCAGCGACCTCTCAAAACTTTTTTAATGCAGATTACTGAGGAACTGAAGCTCTTTTCTGACCACGCATTGGCAGTCAGGGTAAATGAGTTATAGATCCATTTCCCCTCTCTCCTCTGCGGGATAATTGGGAGGCTGGACCATAAAGAAAGAACAAGAAGTCATTGGCTGCTCAAAACTGGACAGTTTCTCCCTCGTCCCCCTCCCAGCTCTGTGAGTAATATAGATATTATTTCAGCCTCAGTCCCATTTTCTCCTCAATTAAATTATGATGTCCTCCACCCAGCCTGGCTGGGTGAGAGAGTGGGAGAAAGATATGATGTGAAAGCTTTATTGATGTCTACAATTACTGGCCAGGCTTATCTATAGGCTCTAGGTGAGGGAGGTGTGGAGGTTAGGGGCCTTATCTGAGCCTCTGAGCAACCCAGGACCAGCGGGAGCACAGTCATAACTTCCACTGTCCGTCTCCTCAGACGGATGAGCAAAGAGAGATATCTCCAGAGCGTCACTCCACTGAGCTCGATGCCGACTGTAATGGCGTGTAGTGCTGGAGTAGGAGCTGTTGTGTCTCTCTCTCTTATCCATTAGGTTCAGCCAGACATGTGATATATGGTTTTACAAACGTAGAGGAAGACTGAGCATTAAATGTCCATCGAG
>JAJAGP010000300.1:30000-37512 GCA_025084515.1 Ancistrus triradiatus
TGCCCTTATTTACAAACAAAGTAACAAGTGCTGGGTCACTTGGTTATTTAAAACGACTATAAACATCAGATCTCTCATGTAACGGAAACTTCCTTTAAAAACAGGCTTTACAAGAATTCGGTCTGGCTGTGTCATGGAAAACCTTACGATCAGTCTTTCTCTTCTGTGGACTGCGGATTTGTTTACCAGCCTCGCAGTTATATATCACGTCCAGAGCCAAAGCTGTGGGCTGACTCACTGTGCCATGTCGACTTCCTCCAGCATCAGTCAGAGCCCACACCAAGCATCCAGTGCCCCACTAGCACGCAAGTGCACGGTCTCGGGCGAAAGGACGGTGAAACGACAAGTTTTGTTTATAAATGAAAAACAACCAGAAATCACAGCCTGTAGATAAAAGCGAGGAGGCTTTGCGAAACGTCCCAGCTCTTCTCGACTTTGGAATGCGTAGCACTTGAAGAAAAGCCATGCAGGCACAGGGAGAACATGCAAAACTTTGACTTATCTGCACAATATTTCCAGTGCCAGCATCTTCAACAAAACCCCAAGCAATAACAGATACACCCCCATGTTTAACAGCTGGCATTTTTAATGCTTCTCATTTTTGTTCTAAACAATCCTGTAAAACCTAATTCTTGGAATCCTGTCCCTTGTTTATCTAATTGCTGAATATTACACATAAGAGTTCATTCTTGTCCTGAGGTCGCTGGGTTGTGTCTCTGTCCAGGCTGTGATCAGTTTTTGCCTTTCGCCTTTATTTTCAGATCCTTATCTCCTCGGCAGAGTCCATCGCTGTTGAGTGTAAGCATAAGGCTTAAATGATTTTTCTTTGTACCTGACTGAGATAAAGATCTGACAAGTCAATGAAGTTCTCCGACCTTACACAACACCCTTGTAAATGTAAGTAAATTTAAGTTTGCTCTGTACCTGGCTTGGGTTAAAATAAATCATCAAAACATATTGTTGGTAAAACCCTCGAACAACACTCTATGTAACCAGATGGGATCCAAACCCTGCAATTCTACAGGCAAACAGCTTTGGTAATAAAGGTCTTAAGCAAGAGGCGCTACCTGCCACAGCCAAGCATCTTATAACTTTCAACCGGGAGTGCATAACCTGCTTAGTCAGCGCTGGAATAATTGCAGAGCTGGAGAAGCAGAGAGACGAACCAGACAGAGCCGAGATGAAGAAATCAGGAATATTCAGGTGAGATCTGGGTGAAATCCAAGCGCAGTCCTTGCACATGTGGTCATAAACTGTTTAGAGGATTGGAACTATAAACGATGCTGAAAGAAAGTCTACAGAGTGTAGATCATAAATGATGTGACAATGGCAAGGAAAAACTCAAAATGTGGATGGAGCAGATCCTCCCCGGGGTGAGACCAGACCATCTTGGGAGTCCCTGTCCAGCCAAATCTAACCAAATGTGAGTAACCATGGTCAGAAGAGCCTTAAGAGACTGGAACTGTTGATAATAAGCGTAATCAAAAGCATAAGCAGATTGAACTGGACAACGGAAATGACAGTAAATGCAAATTCGGAATGTGTCTGAATTTTTGAGAACTTCTTAAGTTTTTTTTTAGTGTTTGTCTTAAGAAGTTTGCAAGTTTTTTCTTTAAGAAAGTTTTCATGAATCTGGCCCCTGGTGAGTCGGAGCAGGGAAACAATAAATGTGGAAGTGTTTTACAACTTGAATGCATGCACTTCAGCTCAGGAGGAGCTTCTGGATCAGTGGTAACTTGGAACAGGACAACACCGGAATATGCGAACAGTGTCCCTCCATCCTCACCCTGCTTTCAATCCTGCTTTCGGACGTCCACGTCCTCTATCTTCTGCCTTCGTGCTTAATGAGGAGAGAGTTTAAATGGGAAAAGTGATAAAGCGTCACGTTTTAATAAACCTTCGGGGCCAAACATTCCAACGATGCCCCGAACCGAAGCCTAATATAAAGGAAATCAGGATGTAGTCGTGTAGATGTTCAGGTTCCACCTTACGTGTTTGCTCTTCTGTAATCTAGAAACAGATTCCACTTTCATAGCCCTGTTTTTGTTAAGAAGCAACCCATGGAGCAGCATATTAAACGCAACACAGACTCGGAGGGAGTGACCTTCCGCCCCGTACTGATTACTGACTCATCACTGTTCTGAAATAGCGAGTTGTGACAGATAAGAAGGTGAGGGAGACCATAACAGGGATCTGCAGCAATACGGTATCATCCCCTACTTCTGATTATTATAGTAAACCCTCCGAGTGTTGACTGTGCTTTAAAACGTACGCTGTTGGCTCGATAAGAGCTTTATCAGCTCACTCTTAAAAAAAAAAAAACCTAAAACAAACTGAGCCGTCTTGGCTGTCATTTTGAGCTTTGGATATATATAACCCTTGAGTAAAATAACACGTGTGGCGTTAATGACTGTTATTTAGGCAGGGTGAAGGGGGTCGTTACTATAATCAGTGCTGACCAGCCGTTCCCCACAGACGTGCATTATAACCCACACGCCGAAATAAACACAAGCCTAACGCCATGATCTGAACGAGAGCCTTTCCCCAGGTCCTGCGCCCGCTCATTAAATCCATCCGCCAGAGGCTAATTATAGAGTTATACCAGGCCCACGTTGGTTATATGGCACCCTCGTCTTATCTAGACACAAACATGGCGCTCGCACGACCCCTTGCTTTTTAAGACCTGCCACGCGCTGGGCAAAAATAAAAAACACGTTCACGCCTCCTGTTTGTGTGTCTTCGTCTCGGTTGATTATACGCTGCCCGGGATTTGTAACGCAAATAGTCCTGCTGAAGTATAAAAGAGAAGTTTTCATACGATATCAGCTGATTTTCCAGATACACAATACTACAACGAATACGGATGATGCACAAATCAGCAGTTTGAGTTTAAGCCTTGATTGTGATCGAGTTTTTCCAACAGAATTCTGCTGTAAGTGCTGCAGTCTGGTTTGTGCTGGGTGTCGACAAACCACGAGTACTAAGTAGCTGTAACTAATGGTTTCCTTATGAATAATTAATCGTTATTTTAGTTCTCTTGCATATTGCACATTCTAAGCCCTCAAAAGGCTTCATACTTCATTACATGTTTTTGTTGTTTTTGTTGGCGAGACACAGCCAAGTGACTGGGAGTGGTCGAGATGAGGCTGAGATGAGACCGAGACCAGATTACATTTTCTTTCAAACAAGAATACAAAGAAGAAAATGAAAAAATGTAATGAGTTTGTAATTAACTTTACATTCATTTTACATGATATATATTCATAAATTATGTTATATTCCATCCTATATACTGTAAAATACAACATTACATAAACTGCAGCCTAAAATTAGGATTAATTATTATTATATTCTAGCTTTAGTCAAACTAAGGTAATGTAACTTTTGGAAATAAATGATTGTGATCATTTTGTTTCCCTTCTTCTCTTTTTCTAATTTAATCATAATCACCACATAAAGTCACCTGAAAATAAACAGCAACATCCATTCTATCTATTTATTATTAAATATGAAAAGATAACAATAATAAACAAAAATTATTCTAAACTATTCCGTCTAAGTAAAGCGAGCGAAACAGAGAAAATGCTTCTTACACTTACAATCTTAATGTCAGACTATTATAAATAAAGCGGGTTAATTGATTGGATACTGAACGAGAGGAGCAGGAACTAGTTTTTCCCCATTATCCAGTCAATAATTATAGAAAAACAGTTCAGTTTATACTGTAATTAACGTTACCTCATACAGACACATCGGATTCGGCCGGTGTGGACAACAATCTCCATGTCCACCTTATACCGAGACTGAGACAAGACCGAGTCCAAAAGAGGTCGAGACTGAGATCGGACTCTAGTACTACAACACTACTTTGAAGCCATACAGATAAAGTGATACCGTTCAGGATGATTCTGTTCCACAGAAACCGATTTAAGATTTTCTTCTTAGAAAATCACTACTGATTGTATAAAAGGCAGAAGCAGCAGTAAAAGAATAGAAGCAAAACTTGTGTCGGAGAAAAGAAGGAGATAATTTAGGACATGAAGAGCCGTCTCAGTACTGTGTTGAGAACCAGATGTCAGCCGTCACCTTGCCAGAGGAGGGGTACGAACCAGAGTAGCTCAGTTAGCAGAGCCCAAAGCTGAGCCTGTCTGATTCGTATCCTGTCCCGTGTGATCTGAGGTTGCGTTTCACGTCGGTGCCTTGCAAAAATTCCTACCACCAGCTCTTCTGTGTTCCAGATCACCACCGACGTCCAGGGTGCCCCAAGTCTAGCGTTGCTGTTTCCAGCACTGTAGGTCTAAGCGATAAAGAAAAGCGAGTCCTTCTCTGTCGGTCCTTGTTAGAGGGTTAGAGGCAGTAAAGTCGTGCTGTAACCTAATTCCCAGCTCTAATTCACTCCATCACCATTCAAGAGAAAGTGCATCATAAATCTCAGGCTCGATAACAAATCGACGTGTCTCGCCCTCTCCGTTCCTATCTCAAGCATAATCCGCTATCTCTGTCCATGGGACTGTATCTAATGGTCCTGGCCGATACCTGGCAGAGACACGCCGTACCTGTTCATAAATCTATTCGGGCTTATTTACAGCTGCTGCTGGAGTCAGCGCTTTGAACGCAGCAGCGCCTCAGGTGCCTTTGCCATCTGCAGGGCTCTCCGGATGATCCTGCCGCAGGACGCAGGCGATTCATCTTACGATCGCTGCAGAAAGTGAGAGAGATCGTGAGAGAGGCCCTGTAAGAAGTTCTGGTGAGATTTTTTTCCAGAAAAACGTGGTAGTTATGGTTGTCGCTGCATCCAAGGTTCCTCAAGCAGAAAGAATAAATAGATGGTTTTACTAAGGCCGGCGGAAATGGAGGAGCTTTTTTTTCCGAAACCAAACCCTGTTCCGATCAATGCCACTTCGCCGAGGCTGACCTCAGGTGCATTTTGTACGTCAAACGATCCTTCGCATGTGAAACCCGGAGGCACCGAACGAGCCGGATGTCGTGGTGGTTGGATCCTGGACCATGTCTAAAGGACACCGGGTCATGACTGAAACACCAGCGTATTGTCTCCTGATTGAGGTCCTCATACTTTCAGATCATCCTCTGAACTTAGAAACCATAATTACACATAATACAGTCTGCAAACGTTTGGGCATCCCGGGCCAAATTATATGTTTGGTTCATTTTCTAAATGAAAATAACTTAAATATGACATGTTCCTGCAAACTTCATTGCTGATGGTTTAAACAGATTATACAATTTCAAAACATTTGGAACGTGCAACCGTTTGCAGGGGCATTCGAGAGGCATAAACACTATCTCACCAATGCAGTGAGGGGATTCAAGCCCTGGTGGTTCCTCCTGGCCAGGTCTGGGGTCACATGAATACACGATTGGCTATGGTGGGGTTTTGAGAGCAGATACTTTCTCCTTGCATTCCCAGTGTTCATGGATTCATGAACACTAACCTTAGGCAATGTAACAGAGACCTTTTCTTGCTTAGAAGTTACCTCCAGGTGTTCTCGCTGACTATTATGCACCTTTCTCTTGGAGTTGGTCAACCACTCCTGGGGACGGTAACAGTGGCCTTAAATTTCTGACGTTCGTGCAGTTTAAATCTTTGATTGCAGAAAGGAAAAGAAAGATATCTAAGAATAAGAACAAGTACAAGCCAAACTTATCTAAAGAATAATAATAATAAAAATAATAATCAATATTAGTGCAGAAATGAAGAAGAGTGAGACTGACTCTTCATCAGAAAGCAGAGGGATGAAGTGCCCCCTTGCTGCGCACTGTGGAGTTGCAGGCAGAAGTCTGGACTGTGATTGCTTGTTGTTGAGGGACCGAGCTTCAGCCAATCCCGTGTGTGTGACGCTGCAGCGGGTCGGATCGAGGACCGCTGTGCACACACACGCGCGCGCGCACACACACACACACACACACACACAGACGTACAAGCGCGCACACAACCCTGCACCCAGCGCAACGCAAACAGCACAGCACAGCGCAGAGCGGAGCGGATCAGATCAGATCAGATCAGAGCGCAGGTTTGGGTTAGACGTCTGCCTTGTCAACGCACCCAAATTTTATGATACGTGTGGTAAAAGTTCCTCCGATTCGCGTCACGCTCGCTTTCTCTGGTCTCGTTTCCCACGGGATGAAAACACGGACACGATGCGCTCCACGATCTGACTACAGGAGCGCCGTGAAGCCGAGATGATCCATCGCGTCTCTCTGGAGAACCCACTGCCGAAAAACTGACCCAAACATGGTTCCTGGCTCGATTTAAAAAGCTCCACAGGGCAAACTTCTGGACGGAGGACTGGATTAATTCCAAGCAGGCGTGCTGTTGAGGAGCTGCTTTCCCCCCTCGCATGCACATCCCACACCCTTGAAAGCTGGCGCATGAAAGCCACGCTGTCCGGTGCGTCCTGCTCCAGGTGGCCGCTCGCGTCTTCTGCACGCTCTGCGATGTAGCTCGCCTGCTCACCTTCCTGCTTCTCGTTCCCAACAAATCGTGGGGCTTCAGCGACCAGGAGGGCCTGAAGATGATCTTCTTTCGCAAGTTCCGGGTCCTGATCCTGATCGTGTTCCTGATCGCCTGCTCTATGCACATCATGATCGACTTGTTGCCGCGGCTGGAGAGGAGAAGCACCGGCGGCTGTTCCTGCTCACACGCGCCAAGCGAGGATCCGCGCGACTGGGCATCGCAGCACCGCAACCGCGCCGCCTCCTCCGAGGCTCTGCCGCCGCACAAGCACACGCTGAGGATCCTCCAGGACTTCAGCCTTGAGCCCGGCTCCAACCTGTCCTCTCACTCGCTGGAGAAACTGGGACAGGCCGGGGACAGGACGGACGGGCTCAGGAGGGCTGCCGAGCACCGAGCCGGACCCGGACAGGACAGGAGGCAGGAGGTGAAAGCACCAGGACTCGGTCAGAGCTCCAGGCTCGCAGCCCTGTTTGAACATCCGCTCTATAAGAGACCCACACCGGTCCTGACCGAGCAGGACACCCTGTTTAACGTCAACACCGACATCAGGTTCGACCCCAAAGCGGCCGAGAACCAACAATGGTCAGTTCCTGTTCCTTAGCTATTCATTTAGAACTTGCACTGACTTATTTGTGTCAAAACCGGGGGTTAGATCAACAATTAATGAAACATTTACTAAGTATTTAATTTGTACAGACGCTGAAGTTTAGTGTACTTACATAAATCACACACACACACACACACACACACACACACTACATGTAGCCTAAGGTTCCCACACAGCAACGATCTAGACACCCCTTATAAGATTTTTTCTTTTTTTAAACAAATATATAATCAACATATTACATGTACTGTAAACTTTACAAAGGATCCACTGTGTTCATTAAACTGTATAAATCAGGTTTAACTTATTGTCATTCATGGAATTTGATCAGGGTGCACAAACTTTTGCCAGGCTTGCGATTTTATCCCATTTTCCATATATACAGTACAAAGCATATATTTGATTAAGCATGCTATAATAATAATAATAA